>JBBPTH010000076.1:0-99005 GCA_038094055.1 Chalciporus sphaerocephalus | reverse complement strand
CCTCCTCCTCCTCCTCTTCCTCCCCCCCCATTGTTCACCTCCCCTATTACAACAGGAGGAATACCTTCGGAATATCCGAAATAGAAGCTACGTGAGTCAAACCTCTTGTCTATGAGGTCCAATGTGAAGAATCTGACTTAGACAAGGTTTCTCTTGGAAATGAAGAAGACGACTTTGTAAGTCGTTACTACTCCACAGGAACCATCACAGAACCTTCCTATCCTCCGCGTTCGACGCGATAGGGCTACCCTCTGAGGACCAGCCCTACATTGGGCCATACCAAGGACTTGGAGAGGAGTACATGGTCCCTGTAAATGATTATGGGACTGATGACATTTATGAGGAATATTTTGACTTCGCCTCCGCCTCTGTAGAATGGCAAGTCCCTTCCTCCCTATCTCACTATTCATTAACTGACGATGATTTTCCGTCACTTCCACAGAGTTTCGATGAATTCTGTAGAATACTTGATGTAGTAGATAGTGCTTCGAATACTACAATCAATCCTTCCTCTTACTGTTCGAACTGCACTGAGATTGGTCGACCTGAAGGTGACACCTACCATAATTCATGGCTATTAGACTCTGGGGCATCCAAGCACTTCACCTTCTACATGGATGATTTTGTCAAATACAAGAAATACTCGACGCCTAAGTTTTCAAAAACGGCAAATGGATCTGCGCCAATTCTTGGTGAAGAGACCGTCGTTATCCAGTACAACGGCCAGCCAGTCTCTCTCTGGCCTATACTATACATGCCCGAATGTGACATTAAACTCATATCCATGGGCACACTCCTTAAAGACAGATCTCTTTGAGCCCTGATAAACCCTCAAGTAGTTGACATCATCGATATGTCCAACAGAAAAACAATCCTGTCATTCAAATTTTCTGCGAACGACTTTATGTATTGGTTATCCGCCCCCTCTATACGTCCAACTGCCACTACAATCGCTTTGTCTAATATTGACTATGATCTTCTGCATCGCCGGCTTGGTCATGCTTCCCGTGATGTGCATTGTACTGCATGGAAGCATCTGAAAGATTTCCTGGATGTTGACATTCCTTCATATCCACAGCTCTGCCCAGGCTATGAATTGGGCAAACAATCTAATCAGAGTTTCTCTCATAGCGAGATGCAGGCTACCGCTCTCTTTGAGCTTATACACTCTAATGTTAAGTACCTTGAGATTGAATCACATCGAAAATTCAGGTACTTTGTTGTCTTCTATGATGACTTCTCTTCAATGGCATGGCTTATCTGCCTAAAGACTAAGGACCAAGTTCCTACTGTCACTTTGCAGTTTCTCACCATGGTTAAGACTCAGTACAATATCCCCATCAAAAAGTGGCGCTCTGATGCAGGGGGAGAATATACCTCCAAACAACTTACTGAGTATCTTAAGAACTCGGGAATACAAATTCTCTAATCCGCCCCCTATGCTCACCGCAGAACGGACGCACGGAACGCTTGATCTGTACTCTTATGGACAAAGCACAAGCTATGCAGTTTAACGCTGGCTTGCCCAATTCCTGGTGGGAATATGCAGTATTACATGCCCGCCATGTCTACAACCATACCTCTATGGCTTGGTTACACTGGAAGATCTCTCATGCATTAATCAAAGGGGAAAAACCTTCCATCTTACATCTTTGCATCTTCGGATATGGTGCCTATGTGCACATATTTGATGAAGTATGCACTGGCAAGCTGCAGCCAAAATCACAGCTAATGATTTATCTAGGATGCGCTACAGGTTTGGAATCGAATTACTTATTTATGAAACTGAATAATTCCCTATTTACGTTGGCACATGCTGTGTTTGACGAAATATACTTCCCTAGATTACATGGCGCAAGACAATTACCCATAAGCCACCAAAAACCCACACGTTCTCATGGCAAGAAGCCCTCTGTAGACAGTAGTTCCAGTGGTGATGAGTTTGACGTGGATGATAACCTCGCTCCTCAACTCTGGCCTAAACAGCCTGCACCATCACCTTGGACCCCCTCTCCCAGATCCTCGGAACCAGAAGATCCAGAGACACCTCCTTCACCTCCACCAGTCACCCCTCCTCGACCACTGCGTCCTCCTATTCTGGCCATGCCAGAATGACCCAGATGCGAACGCCGTGTGCCTGTCCAGCCTGGTAACATATATGGCGAAAGGAGACACCCGACTCAACAAGTTCAGGACATTGAAAACCAAAGTAAATGGTGTGATCTGGTTGGCGAGGCCAGTGGAAGTAGCTCCGCATCCCAAGTTCCCGATGCAATGCCCGAATCTCTGACTGCGTCAGAAGAAGATATCGAATGCATAACCCAGGAAGGGGGAGAAGCACTAATAAATTACTTGTGTGCTCGCGCTGTCCCTCTGGACAACCCTCCAAAGGGTAATACAAACTATCGGGAATAAAAATACTCCGATATCCTCAAAATCTCTGATGAGAATGAGCATAAGCTCTGGTGTAAGGCCTACAAGGAAGAACTACAAATGCTCAAAGATCGAAAGGTCTACGAGATTGTCGATCGGCCCAAAGACCGCAAGGTCATTAAAAGCCGATGGGTATTCGACGTTAAAACTGACGGTTGAAAGAAAGCCCACCTTGTCACGAAAGGCTTCTCCCAAATTGAAGAGATAGATTACGACCAAGTCTTCTCCCCAATAGTATGGCTCGAAACAGTGTAATTTATCTATGCCCTCTCAGCTATCTACGACTGGTATATTACTGGTCTAGATGTACGATCTACCTATCTTTATGGCAAACTAGAAGAGGAACTCTATATGGAGTTTCCTGAGGGGTTTATGCCACCCCAATTCAAAGACAAAGTTCTACGACTATGCCACACCCTATACAGCCTTAAGCAAGCCGGATTAGCGTGGTGGTGCGCACTTGACAAGTCGATGGCAACACTAGGCTTCAAGAGACTTACTACAGACTCTGGCCTTTTCATCCATACATTCAGAGGCAAACCAGTTATTGCGATTGTCTACATCGACAACGCTGAATTCTGCAGCCCAGATAAAAAGTTAGTAGACAAACTTAAGGCCCACTTTATGCAGAAGTGGGAGTGTCGAGACCTAGGTGAACCTCGCGAGTTCCTCAGAATGAATATCTCTCGAGAAGGTCATACAATATATCTTGACCAACATGCATACCTCGAGAAAATCCTTGCACAATTCGGTATGACTAACACCAAATCTGCGCCCATGCCATTACCTCAGGGATATTACCCTGTAAAGAACGATGCCGAGGTCAACCCAGAGTTACGGACATGCTTCCAGACCGTAATAGGCTCGTTAATGTACCTAATGATAGGCACATGCCCGGATATTGCTTACGCGGTTATCCAACTTGCTAGACATTCGGCCAACCTTACTGAGGATCACCTCAATAAGGCACTATGCATATGCCGTTACCTCGCTGGTTCTAGAAACTATGCTTTGGTTTACAATGGGGAACCTGGTCAAGGGCTATTAGCCTTTTCAGATTCAGATTGGGGCAAAGACTCTAATACCAGATGCTTGCAGTCAGGATATTTCCTGAAACTCGCGGAAGGTGCTTTTCTCTGGAAATCACATTTACAAGACTCTGTCGCATGCTCTTCCACTGATGTAGAATTTCAATCGCTTAGTGACACTAGTCGGGAAATCAAATGGATCCGACATATGCTTGAAGAACTCGGTTGCCCCATTAGGAGGCCTATACCATTATGCGCTGACAACCAGGGGGCTATTCATATAGCATCCAATTCCTTAACCTCCAGCATGTCCAAATATATTGAAGTCCGTTACTTCTATGTATGAAAACTTGTCTTGGATACCAAGGAAGTAGAGCTCATGTATATCGAGAGATCTGACAACCCCGCCGATATGTTCACCAAGAACCTTGGACACATCAAGTTCAAGCAATATTGCTCACAACTTGGACTGGAGTTTTACACAGACTAATCTCGCCACCCTACAGGCTGTGCAGAAGCCTCTTCTACATCTAAAATCCTAAATGGTACATTAGATGAGGGGGAGTATTGAACAATAAATGTAGTTAGTACTAATAATAGTTCTAGTAGTTAGTTCGGCACAGCCATCAGGCTATAAGTATAACTCAGTTGAACTGAGTTTGAATAGACTCTTGTCTTTCTACATCCATCAGTGCTACTCGCTACTCCCGCAACTCCTAAGCTCAATTCTTCTCCTAGCAATCAGGTATGTAGTAGAATTTTCTCTGTCCTCAGACTAGTTGTCTCCTCTTTGAGGACACTAGTGCAACAACTCCCACAATCTTCAAAGAAGCTCTCAGAGAAATGGTTAGGCCGATATAAAATTATTAGTTTCAAAGGAAGCAATGCAATTGAACTCCGACTCCCACGCACCATGAGAGTGCACAACGTGTTCAATATAGCCAAAATCAAACCTTACAAGGAATGATTACCTAGACAGAAGGCCAACAAACCAGGGCCAGTGCTAGTCACTGAAGATCAAGATGATGAATATGAAGTTGACTACATAGTTGACTCCAGACTGAAAGGAAAACGACTCGAATTCCTGATCCATTGGAAAGGATACAATGACACAGATAGAACATGGGAACCCTAATTGAATCTTGCTAACGCACCAGATGCAATAAAGGAATTCTATAAAAAAAATCCATCGGCTCCCCGTCTGCTCCGCATGACTCAGGTTACTTTCAAAAAGCTGTTCAAACCTTATGAGAACTTCACAGCAACTGCTGCAGAAGACAGCTTATATAATCATCATGAAGCAGTATAAAAGACTTGCTGTTTCAGCCTGAACAGACCAGAATTCGCCTCTTCTCCCAGTCATTAGTCAAGCCTCGCTCCTAATTACCCTTCAAGCAACTTCCATCACCGCCTCTACAACCCCACCACCACCCTTCATGTCTGCATTCCCCAACTCCTTCACTCAATTCCATGCCAACGCAATCATTGACGACTACCTCGCCAACCACGCCAACGTTAGAAATATCAACACACCAGCTCGCCCCATGCCCCTGGCACCCGTACCATGGTCATGGATCGACTTCGGCCTCCTGATCACCTATATGGTGTCGATATTCATGCTCTGTGTTGTTCTCCTCGAGAACAGCACATTATTCGTTATAGACATCTTTACCCTAGGGAGTATAATCTCCTTCTTCTTTGGGCTTATGGTCTGGTCGTACGTGCATGGCTCCATCCGGGATGGTAAGGGGATAACATTAGAAATAATGCACGACACCACTAATGGTCGCAATACGTTCAAAGGATTTAGCATCACGATGCCAGACAAATACTGGATCGAACAAGAAGGATACAGCTATGAAGTCTACTCTCGTGACTTCAGAGCTAGGGAAAAAGAGCAACACAACGCTCTAATGGAAAGGACCTTACTAGTTCGCCAGAAAAATGAGGCAGAAGCAGCAGCCAATGACCTCAACGGCTGGTCCGGATTCCATCCAACATGGAGTGAAGCTGGAGATGCTACAGAAAACGAAAACGGTAATGACAGCACTACTGTTCATAGTGACACCAATCTCACTACCGCCAACAGCTTCATAGCGGTATACAATTTCGAGGCATAACGAAGAAAGGTCGTGATTGCCTGGAATGCAATCCATAGAGAGGAGGTAGTGTTACAAATGGTACACTTCTTACCTTTCTTATCCTACACTTTTACTTACCTATCTACGCTTTCACTTGACTCAGCTTTACTTTTGGACTTAGTCGAATATCTTATACAATAGTCACGTGACTTGATCACGTGACATGGACTATCTTTCCGCTTACTCATATATGCTTACTCTTCCTTACTCATTCTTGATTACTTTTCTTACTAAGATTGCTGCGCCGCAGTCAATCCTTACTCATCATTTCTATTGTTCTTACTCAGCTTGCTGTGCAAGGCTATGCCTGACTGCGCATTGCTGTACGTTCTACTTACGCTATTGGCTAGTAGTTAAGGTTCATATCAAATAGGTACAAACACACCAATAGTATATAAACCAGGAGTCTGAAGGGCATCTCCCTCAGTCTTGTTCTCCTGGAGTTCTCCTCATTAGCTCTCCACTTGCCTGACTACCTTACTGTTCTGACTCAAGCACTTCAGCGCTCTAGGTGAGTTGTTGAGTGTTTCAGATGCCCTTCAGACTCCTGGTTTATATACTATTGGTGTGTTTGTACCTATTTGGTATGAACCTTAACTACTAGCCAATAGTGTAAGTAGAGCGTACAGCAATGCGCAGTCAGGCATAGCCTTGCACAGCAAGCTGAGTAAGAACAATAGAAATGATGAGTAAGGATTGACTGCGGCGCAGCAATCTTAGTAAGAAAAGTAATCAAGAATGAGTAAGGAAGAGTAAGCATATATGAGTAAGCGGAAAGATAGTCCATGTCACGTGATCAAGTCACGTGACTATTGTATAAGATATTCGACTAAGTCCAAAAGTAAAGCTGAGTCAAGTGAAAGCGTAGATAGGTAAGTAAAAGTGTAGGATAAGAAAGATAAGAAGTGTACCATTTGTAACAGCATCCTCCTCAGTCTTGTTCTCCTGGAGTTCTCCTCATCAGCTCTCCTCTAGTCTGACTACCTTTATTGTTTTAATCCAAGCACTACAGCGCTCTAGGTGAGTTGTTGAGTGTTTCAGAATAATTTAGAAGGAATATATGTATTGAAGAGAAGTCCAACAACAGAAACTTAAACAGTATGTACTTATCTGCTTATGCTTCTGTAAGATTATCTTACTTCTTTCTTTTCTCTCTATGATTACTAAACTCAAGTTATGGATTCAAGTTCTACCTTGGTTACTTGATTCATTTCTTTTGACAAGATGGAGCCTGAGGCCTAATATTGAGTGGACTCAATCATGTTCAATCAATTGTTTGGCAGTGCCACATTCCCAGCCACCCCAAGCCTTAGTAAATTAGCAATAATAAGTTCTCTAAAATTCATTAAGTTGAGAGTTTGAATCTATTGCAGGACAAAGTTCTAAAGTTTTTAATACTTAATACTTGCTTACCTATCAACTTCTTCAGTATCTTTGTGGTAAGAATGTAGTATCTCTTTTGTCTCACATCATTTGAATCAAATTCTTTCTAGAAAACTTCAAAAGACTATATTTCTCTTTGCCTTAAGTGTCTGCTTGTTTCTACCTAGGTCAAGTCTAATACTTATAAGATGTTTTTATTTGTACTTAGGACCTGCTGTGTCATATACAATCTTATTGAGCAGGATCTCCCATAGTTTCTCACTTCTTATTACTTGAAGTTACTGTAGCATTGATGGCATAATATACCAAATTATTTGTCTTATAATTACTTTGTAAATGTACTATTGGTGGTCTATTAGCCACTATATAGTGGATATACCCAATTTTCTAACTGAGAAGACTACAGAATTATCTGGTTTACAAGATCACCAGAATCAAAGAACTGTGGCTGAAAGAAATGGACTTTCACACCATGAAGTTACATATCTGTAAACAAAATCTCCACTGAAATTCAGCCATACCTGGAGCATAATATGATCCCAAGATAGACAGCTTGAGAACAAACAGAACAAAACATCATTACTTGTGTCCTATGTACTGAGACATGTTGTGCCTCATAGCCCATCAATACATCTCCTCAACTCTGCTGCCTTCTCCCTAAAGAGCTCTATCTGTCTCTGTCCATCACTCAATAGTTTATCAGAGCTGAGACCAATCTCCTGCCGTATCCATTGTTCCAGTGACATTGCCCTCTCATGTGGCGTGAGGAACTGTGAATACACAGCTACAGGTTGCCCAGTGGGTGACGATGAGAGCGTTAGTTTATGTTGAGGCATCACGGTAGCTGAACTGTTGGACTTGTTAAGCACGCCAGGTGTAGAGGGAGACCTATTGCACAGAGATTCCGCCGGAAAAGACACTTTTGAGCCATCTACGAACATTGGAGTTTGGTCGCGGTGCATGTCATCCCTGTTCGATGGCAATGGCTTTTGCTCGGAAACGGGATGAGGCAATGATTCATCTGCAGGCGGACCGTCGATATCCATGAAAATATTTGCCTCGCCGGAGGCAATGACGCTCGGTGACGTAGAGCGGTGCAAAGGGGAGATAGGCGGTTTTATAGGTTTGCCTCGGGTTGCTCTACCCTTCCTACGGGTCTTAGGAGGGACGGTCGTAGACGTAGAGCGATTTTTACTCCGCTTGGCCCGTGTAGGAGGTGCATCTGAGACCGGAATAGCAATAGATTTGCTGGTGAACGCAAGAAAGGGGCAGGCTTCTGTAGATTTACTGTCTCGTTTATGATGTTCTTGAAGCGGATCGTCCTCTTTTTCCCAGCCACCAAGCGAAAGGTTGCAATACAAACAAGTAACCGTATCATCGCCCGGGGCCTGCGGTGTGTACACAAAGCCTGCTTGTGCCATCTTGCTCTCAATGAGCCTGGGAGTATGCAAAGAAGCCAGGAATATACCTTCAGGGATGTCGCATTATGCTCGGATATTCCGTCATGAGGCCACCAGTTCTTGCCGAAGGTGTCCAACCGAGCCTTCTCCATCGCTTTACTAGAGGGTAAACGGACTTTCTTTGCGAACGCAAACCTGTAATGGGAGATTGATGGTCTGAACAAGAAACAGCAAATCAGGAAATGAACCATACCGCCCGTCCTCATCAACATCATCCATTAAGCCACATCGAACAACAGCCCAAGCACATGAATTCTGGCATTTCGAATAATGAATCTCAAATGGGTCGTCGTCTGCATCCCAGTCACTAAGCTCTTTTCCGCATAAGAAACAAATTACGGAGTCTCTGTCTTCCCAGCTCGGATTGAAATAAAACCCCGCTTCCGCAAGAGTGTTCGCGTTTGCCTTGAATTCCAAAGGATGAGGCCACTTAACTGAGGCTGTCGTGGAAGACGGCTTGTTTGGGTTCCGTTTGACGCGTTTTGCCTTGCGAAAAGAATCTATCCGCGCCTGAAGAGACTGCATTTGTGACCTGTATGTATCTTGTGAGCAATTTGTGGGTACTATCTCCAGTCACAAGAATAAAGAAGACTGAGTACTTGCTGATCAAGCGGCGATGACAGTCACACATCGCAAGTCGCAACAACGCGAAGCCAGCGTCTGCACGTGACCGGCGACCCTTGTATTCGGGAGCAATAGTCATACTGGTGGCCTGCTCAATTCGACTCGTTCACGCAGCTCCCACTCTACCAGATTGACAACTCCCCCGATGCAGCGCACTTATGGACGTCGACGTCGACGATCAGGACGAGATCAATTGGGTGATCCCCCACGTCTATTGAAGCGACAGAAGACTTTCGTAGAACCTTCCACTCCTTTAGCCGAGATGGAATCAACCTCCACTCAGTCGCCTACTCATAACCTCCCTACACAAAATATTAGGACGTATGCAGGCCGATCTCGATCTTTTCTGGTCTCTCTTCCAGTTCCAGACGAGGATCCGACAAATGTCATTGAGGACGACTCAAAAATACACGAATCATACACTGACCTACGCACCCGCTGGGGAATTGATATTTCTGAGGATGACCCACGGCCCGACCAAGAAGAATCACCGTCACGAACTCTCTCAAGACACAACTCCGCCGCATCACAGTTTACTCAATCTTCTCTTCCTATCGGCATGATGAACGATTTAAAGAGTATAACGGAGCTCCGAAGTAAGGGAGAAAGTAGGCGGTTCTTGGATGAGGTAGGATATCTATTCGAGGGACTTGACAGCTCAAGTGCTATTGGCTTGCGGCGGGCGAGTGCCCTCGAAGTTGTCAACAAACTTTGCGATCCTGGTTTCAACCGTCGGGCAAAAGCATCAGACTTCTACATTCGCACCTGGGACAAACTATGGACCTCGCGGGCGGGGACAACTGACAAGGTACGGTTATACATGACTCATGCTCAAAACTTCGCGTGATTTCTAGCAGATATTCGATTCCACTATCTCTTTCTTTGCCGCGTTGGCCTCCAGGGACTCCCGTACCCTCATGGAAGTTGGTCAGCAAGAGGATTTCATTCCTATCCTTGTTGAAATTTTGGGCTCGCTGGATCATAGGAAGGATGTACTTGCTTTGGCTCTTGCAAGTGGTCAGGGCGCCGACTTCAAAGCTTTTGGAATTTTGAGAACCGAAATTCTCCCTGTCAGTTTACTGTGATTCTAGATATGTGTATGCGACTAAATACATTCTTCTGTAGATCAAGTCTCTTGCTGGAGTTGTGTCAGGAGAGCCAAACTTATCCTCTGCGAAGGTCTGTTCCATGGTGGCTCAACATTTGCTTGGTCTCAACCATCGAAGCCCTCGGCTCGCTTCTTCATTTCTCATACGCTTGCTGCCCTGCCACCATCCTTTCTAAAATCGCAATATCTGCCCGCGTTACTCACGAGTTTGAGGGCTGAACTCGGCCTCTTGGAAGCTCGTATTGCTGCTTTTGAATCTGGACTTCCATTATTGCCAACAATAAGCGCAACACGAACAGAGGTACCCTCCCTCCATCACGTTGAAGCTTGTCTTCGCCTGCTCGACTCGTATCTCCTCGGACTTTGGTCGCTGGAAGATACACCAGACGACCCTTTTTCCAGCCGCTTACCCCATAATGACGGGTTTGCTTCGGAGCTGCTCACTCTCTGTGTGGTATCCTCTCGCGTTATGCAAGAAAGTTCGAGCAATGAAGAAATCGCCGTAGGTAGGTGACTTAACAGCAATCGACTCTCAAAGCTTATGGTTATCGCTAGCGCGAAAGTGCTTATGCGGTGCCCTCCGAGTGCTTACACTACTATCACACGATGATCAGCGGTGGTGTAATGTCACGTTGGAGAAGGATCATGCACTCCCATTCACCACAATCATAGCGATGCAATCTCAAGTAAGGTGGTCGGAATCACTGACCACGGAGTCTGTGGTTAGCTCGGTCGAGGTTTTCGACCTTCTATGTCTTGCGTTGGGACTGATCATGAACTGGGCAACGTTGAGTCCCAAAGTATCTGGCCTTGCTAGAGCCGAAACAATCAATCCCACATGTCCCAGCTCACGCCTCTGCATAAGATCCTGCCAATGTCATTACCAGAAATCAGTCTTGCAGTGTCTCACTGCGTTGTATATTCAATACTCCGATAGTCAACAAAACGATCTCCCCGAAGGTATTTTTCTAAGAGGGTATACTGCAGTGTTGCTGGGTCTACTGATCAGAAATGATCCTGCCAACCAAACAATCGTCTTGGCTAAATTGCCAGGCGTTTCGCTGTCTGACAGGACAAAGTCGCTAATCGCCCACTGTCGTTTGTTTTTAGATCTTTATACCGATACCACGGCTTCGTCATTGTCAGATTCTCCCCCTACCACCCCAGAATCTACCATCGATACTGATCGTCGATCCAAGAGGTCATGGGGGAAGAGGGGGGAAGAAATTGCTCGTGGTGTAATTGCATCTCTAGAAGTACTATATGGCGATTAATATATCAAGGGAGATCGACCTCTACCATCTGCACCGTGTCGCGATGATTCTCATCCTCGAGATCCATGAAACTTTGCTCTATCGCCTTCATGTACACATTCATTTTCCACATATCGCTAATCTTGATGTTGGCGTGGTCAAAGGCGAGCGCTAGTGTCGGGTCTCCAGGATTATGTTCCGCCATTACGGATGGAGGCATTGTGGGATACCTCGCAGAAAAATGAGTAAGCAATATATTGCGGGCGTTCATTCTTTTTCCAATTTCAATCGCCTGACCGACAGTACTATGCATCTTGGCAGCGGCCAGCTCAACCTGATCATCGGCCATGGTGGCCTCATGAATTAGTAGGGTCGCATCCTTCCCTGCCTCTACTAGTTTCTGGGTAGGAACGGTGTCACCCGAGTATACGATGCTCCATCCGTCGACATGTTTGATGATCGCTCCGTGACAAAATGTTTGATGGTTTACATCAACGCTTCGGAAACTCTCCAAACCAAGTGAATTACAGAGGTCCCGAACTTGGGGAGAGCAGGCGGGGCTCTCATTCTTCCAATGTATGGCATCGACCAAAATGGGAGTAACCGGACTTTTAGAATTAGGCAAAAGGCCGAGATCCTCGAGTGCAGCATACTCGCGGAGATACATAAAAACATTATCGTTTCCCACAACATATAGAGGTGTATCTGAAGGAGGGTCAAGCTGGGTGCATCAACTCCTGAAGATGTTATTAAGTTGATAACGGGTACGTACTCGCTGCCTCATCGCCAAAATCTTCGCCAAACCGATATGGTGATCGCCGTGCATGTGGCTAATAAAAACGCACTTTAGCTCACGGAGGACTTGCCATACATTACAAGTTGAAGAACGGTCATCTCCGAACTTCCGCGCTAATTGACCCCATGAACCTTCTCCAGCATCGAGTAGGATGTAGCCACGCTCAGGGATATAGATAAGCGTTGCAGAAACATTTCTATATATGCCGGGGACCGCGCTGCCCGTTCCCAGTGGACACACTGTAACGTCACCACCACAAACACCCTCCGGTTGTGAGTCTGTTACTAGGGTCCGAGCCTCTGTAAAGCTACTTTGAGTCCATTCTGGTAAAACCAGGGGAGAATCTGACGACACTGCAGGATGGAAAAGATCGTGTGACTCGGCATCTATGTTCCGTGCTGGCGGACGTGGTGGGTGCATGTTTACCATCATGTTCGCTCGCATAGCAGTTGTGTTAGCGGGAAGTCCAAGAACATCACTGATCCCTCGATCTGCAGTACAGGAATACTTTTGCAATTTGAAAATGTCAGAGTCAAGTTGATTAAGTCGCAGTTGACTGAATGCAGCGTTCGTGAACGTGATCGGGTTTGGTAGATGTTGACGCGAGGCAACGATATGCTTCCGAAATGTAAATCATCTGCGTCATTCAATCACAAGATGAGTCCTGTGACGTACATGCACATCAGGCCCAAAGTTGCTCATGAATGCCTTGTAACGTTCATCTTCAAGGACACTGTCCCCACAGAGATGGAATATAACCCTGACAATATGGTGTTTCGAATCTTTGGCATTCTTCCACAAGTATTTCGCAAAATGGGCAGACTCTGAGAAACCTGAAAGAAGGGGAGGAATATGTCCTAACGTAGGCGTGTCGAAGATGAGCACCACACCTGGGGCAATGCTTTCTCCAATACAGTCTTCGGGCCGAATCTCACGCTCGATAGTTTTGCCGTTTCCGTCCTTGGCTTGGACAGTGACACGTTCTCCCTTGATGAGTTTCGCTCGCAAAGGCCCAGGGGGGAGACCTAAAGCAACGGCTTTTCGCTCATCGAACTTTCCACGGATGCGAGGCCCAACAATCGCATACACAACCGTAGATTTCAGTGCGGGATGAGAAGAACCGACGAGAGATCGTTCAGGAATAGGGAGCGGGCGACCATAGCCTGGTGGGAGAGGCACACGCATCGATCTCGAACAGGCCTCCGTCGTGGGCTTGATACCGTTGTCCCCTGTCGCCTGCTGTTCTTGGCGTTCTCCCACAACGTGCTTGGCAGAGGCGACCAAAGGCGTCCGGGTTGCAGGGAACATGGATTGGACTACCAAGTGTCTCCATGCTTGGGCAGCGTGATCAGCCAAACTCGAAGGATCAAAATTGTGGGCAGTCATGAACCCGTATGGAGGTGTCGTTGTTGGGGTGATATGTTCTATAGATTGTCCTTCAGAAAATCGGTGTAACGATCGCTTAGAAGGTTGTTCGGGAGAGTCTTCGCGTTTTCTCTTTGAAAAACCCGCGCCATAATCTAAAGGACGAGAAAGCGGTGGAAAGTCTGGATGAGGAATGATGGGCAAGGCAAAGACCGATATATTGTTGTCTTTGTATATAGGTTCATCTTCCAATTCCGTCGCAGGAGATAGAACCAGGGGAACCTCTGTCGGAGTGACGATGACATTCTCGCTTGAGAATGTTCGCTACGGGACAATTGTACGAGAAGGAGAGTTTCGCTCACCGATAAAGATACTTTCGCATGGAGGCTATCAAGTGTAGGGTTCCGGCTGGGCCTGTGATATGTAAATGGGAGTGACCAGCGTCGGCTAAACTCATCAATAGACCTGAGGAAGGAAATCAGTTGGATAAGATTAAGAAAATAGAGTATGCAAAATCGGACTGACCAGGAAGGCCGCTGGCACGCTGTGTGGCAGCAGATGTGAGGAAGATTGCGCGTGTTTTTTTCCAATTCTGTCGACTTTGAAGAAATGCGCGGGTGGTATTTTCTCCAACATTGAACAGATACTTGGCAGAATCAAACGTGATTACCACTGTTGGTTCTGTGTCAGCCGACACAGTGCTCAGAACGGAGGCACTCCAAAGCATTGTGACGAGATTCGGCGCCGAACGATGGAAGGGTCGGGAGATTAGGAGTTGCTGAGATACTTTATACAGATTACGAGGACATAACAGGCTAGCCAGCTTTAACAATGTGAGTTTAATGAGGAGGGGACTTCGAGTTGACGCAGAAACAGACTCAACGACCTCGGCTTCATTCCGAATCCGATCCAGTCTTTTTTTTTCGCGCTAGATCACGTGTCGAGTTCAATGAAGGAGCACGGCCACGATTGATAAAGTCATGTGAACGAAAGGTAGTCTCTACTCTTTTGTCCACTCTCGACTGGAGCGTGCCGTGCCAGACGCTGCAGAGCAATTTCTCTCGCGACCACCCCGTTAAATTATCCGCGGTCGGATCAGCGATCCCGCAACCCGCTGGCTTTCTCTCGTCCGCCACCTCGTGACTAGATCTTCACTCCGCGTAAATTTCTGTACCCATGTGTCCATCGCTTCCTGGAACTCCCATGTGAAGATTTCGCATGAGAGACCGCGATTTCCGGACAGTTTTCAGTGGTCCGTTGAACTATGATGATGATCACGAGTCTCCCTTCTTCAATGCCGCGCGGACCGCCCGCATCCCAAGTGTATATATAAGCTGCTCCTATGGATTGAGGACTGCGAGTCCTCATCATGCTTTCTCGTATTCTTGAAACCGGTGTACTGACTGCCGTAGCTCTTGCGAGTCGTGTGACCTCCGCTGTGGTGGTGACAGTAGACGGAACCGCCAGTCATGAAATCCCGCCGCTGCTCTGTATGTTATGTCGTGTCCTTTGTTGATGTCGAGTTGTTGATGTGATGTCATTTTCTCAGATGGTCAGATGTTCGAGGTATGGTTGTCTCCTTTCGGCTTTATGCCCACCTGACGTATGCGTGCTCTCTATCTAAACCCCAACAGGATATCAATGTAAGTGGCGCCTTGCACTAATATATGTCCATTGAACATCCTTTGACAGAACGTAAGACCTTGAATATGAACTACAGAAACATCCGCTGACAGTCGTATAGAGTGGTGATGGTGGTATCTATGCGGAAAGTTGGTCCTTGCGCATAGATTAGAGTTTCTTTCTGTGATCTTGACCTTTTTCCCTCTAGTGCTTCAAAATCGCGCGTTCCAACAAGTGACACCAAGTTAGCAACTCATGAGCGTTTATCAAATGTTATTTCACCTCACGTTATGTGCACCGACAGATACCACCGCTGCATTGTACGCCTGGAATGCTATCAATGGCGCTGGGATCAGTGTGATCGCTGATCCATCACCTGTTTCTTCGGCACTACCAAATTCCCTTCAGGTTACTATACCATCGGGCATTTCTGGACAAGTTGGTTTCGGAAATACAGGGTACTATGGTCCGTAAAGTCTCCTCTCTTGTATTATTATCATCATCATTCTTCACTTTTTATGTATACAGGAATTCAGGTGAATTCACAGTGGACATACAACGCTTCCTTCTACTACAAATTCCCGGAAGTCTCCTCGTTTGAGGGAACAGCTACTATTGCACTGCAGAGTGCAACGGGCGAAATTTATACCCAAGCCTCAGTCCAGATAAGTGGATCACAAACCGCTTGGAAGCAAGTTGCTGTGCCTTTGACACCGACGGCATCCCCCGCCTCTTCGAAGAACAACTTCACGGTCACTTTCAACGGAGCGGATGCCGCTGGTCAGACTATTGACTTTGCCATGTTTTCTTTGTTCCCTCCAACTTTCAAGGGCCGCGAAAACGGTTTGAGAATCGATCTTGCAACTGTGCGTGATCAGTGTAGCTTGTATAATGAAATGAGCCATTTGCTAACTGCCTCAAAGACATTGTATGAAATGAAACCTTCATTTTTCCGTTTACCCGGTGGTAACAATCTGGTATGGAGCAACAGCTTTTTTTCTATTCTTACGTTCTAATGGATTTTGCAGGAGGTAATTTCATTTATTTAATCCGTCGTCGTGTTAAATAAACAAACTTCAGGGCCAAACCTGGGCAACCAGGTGGGTATGGAATGCTACTGTTGGCCCTCTTATCGACAGACCTGGTTCGTAGTTACGTTCGATTAACTTACCGATACTCAACCAGTATGAATAGGTCGTATGGGGGATTGGGGCTACATCAACACAGAGTCAGTGATCCAAGGTCGATTATTCTTATCTGTGAGGCTAAGTTGGAAACAATGGTCTCGGGCTTCTGGAGTACATGTACTTGTGCGAAGATATGGAGATGGAGCCTATCATGGCCGTCTGGGCAGGTTGGCCATTTTCATTCGAGTTCGAAGTCCTTGGGTAAAAACTGTCACAGGCTACTCTCTTGATGGCGAGAGTGAACCTGAAGACGAGTTGGAACCTTACATTCAAGCAGCCATCGACCAGATCAACTTCGTCATCGGAGACCCGTCTACTAACGAATATGCTGCTCTCCGTGCTTCTCTTGGACATCCTGAGCCATTCCTCCTCAACTATGTCGAGATTGGCAATGAAGACTTCTTCGCCTCCGAATCGTGAGTCTGCTCACTGGCAGATGGTCATCGAGTGCTAACTCGTTCTCAACATCAGATACATATACCGCTGGAGAGACTTTGCAGGAAATTTGACTGCAGCGTTCCCTCAGCTTCGTGAGTGTTCTGTTCGTGACCCTGTTTTAGTTACCCACCACGTCTGCCCAAGACTTCATTGCGACGACCTACCCATTCAATCCCATTTTGAACCCAGTTCCTAAGCAATATGACAATCATGTCTATTCAACCCCTGGTAGGGCCATATTGGGTCGTTACTTTTGATCTTCTGACTCGGTCACAGAATACTTCATTGAGAACGCCTTCTATTATGACGCTTATGAGGTGAGAATGGATATCATCCTCTGTTCTAACCACTTGTGTTTTAACCCTCGTCTTAAATAGCGAAACGGCACTTACTACTTCCAGGTAAAGCTTTCCCCAGAGAGCGACACCGTGTAGGACTGAGGGCCCCGCAGGGAGAGTATGCTGCCATCTCAACTAATGCTAGCGATGTATTTGGTTCAGAGGGACGTTTTATGTACCCAACCATCCAGAGCTCTGTGGGAGAGGCTGCTTACATGACTGGCTTCGAAAGAAACAGTGACATTGTGTTCGCTTCTTCTTACGCACCTCTGTTAATGAACATCGCTAATTACCAATGGATAGGTTTTATTACTAATCAAATTTCTGATCACTGACGTCCGAAATGCTTTAGACCCCCAATCTTGTCGCTTTCGAGTAACTATCCTGACTTCTTCACTACTATCCACCGTTGATCATAGCTCACCAGTGCTTGCAAAGTCTATCCTTCTACAAGCTACTACGTCCAGCAGGTATAGACTGAATGTGGTTTTGTATGCGGTGCTCTTACGCTAACATGTTTATGCAGCTCTTTAGCACGCACCGAGGTACCCAATACCTGCCTAGCACGCTTCCCACATACAACGGCACTTTGTACTGGAGTGTCACCCGCGACACCCCATCCAACGCTATCTACCTCAAGGTTGTCAACACCGATGCGTCCCCTGCCCCGATTACCTTCTTATTACCTTTCGAGGTTGCTTCTACGGGACTTATCACCGTAATTACTGGGCCTCTTACTGCGAGCAACACCCCTACAATGCCCGATGCCGTCCTTCCCTTGACGTTGCCCATGACTTTCGCCCAAACGTTCAACTACACCGCTCCAGCGTACAGTGTTAGCGCTCTCACTGCATACATTTTGTAAAGTCGGGAATGTAGAGTAATTCTGTGTCAGCTTGAATGACATAAGAACCTCTTATTGCACGTTAGAAAGCATTCTCTCCTAAAAGTCGTTGCTGTAACGCTCTCCGGACCCGCCCAAAGACAGCTTCAATATGTTGCAAGTACTTGTCTGAATTCTGGTCCTGCATGTTGCCGGCAGGAACGTCAAGCGTGAACGAAGGTTGATACAGCGGAAACGCGCGGTGGTCAGGGATCTCCGCATCCAAAGAAAGAGGTCTCCCCGCCTTGAAATTAAGATCCGTCATCCAAACGAAACAACAAACTAATCCACCCGCCACGACAGATGTCAGATATGCCCAAGCACGCGCAGCGTTGGCCGAATTGTATCCTCCTATACAAAAAATCAGTAATAGAAATGTAATGAACGAACATACGTGCCTCCTCCCAGAAGGAGCTTTTTACCTCCCCATTCATTCACTACTCGGTCAATACACCACCCAAGGGACCCAGTTCCATCCAAAGACCAGTTCCAGATGGCCATCGGGTCTCCCGCAAGACCATCTACACCGCATTGTACAATAATGAAATCTGGGAGGAATGTGTCCTTGATCCCCTCGACGACAGACCACGTGCGCGCAAACGTCCGATTCGAGGCACCTCTCAGGAGGGGAAGAGAGAGCGTAAACGGGTCGAATGACGCGTCACCTGGATCTGAGAGAGCCGAAAGAGGGGAAACCGGAAAAAATCCAGGGGCGGTGTGATGAATCGAGAGTGTCTGTGGTCCACATATTTAACTCACGCGATCAACCGTCATCGAACGAGACTGCTTACCAGAACCTGGGATGCCAGTGTTGAACCTGGATTGTAAAACGCCTGCGAAACCGCATCTGAGAAATGCAGGTCTACATCAAGGTACATCACTCGTGGTCTCCGTGGGGACTGAGGAGATGGCGGAATACGCCTCAAAGCAAGGATGGCAAGAACGCAGTCAGCGACGTAGCAAAATCCAGAAGCAGTAGATTTCTGTGCATGGTGTCTGAAAACAATGACGCATTGTTGGAGATGAGATGGATCGGAGTTGTGGAAAAAGTTGGCAGACCTGCCTCCATCCCAGCAAACAGCAATATTGCACAAGTTTTCTCTGACAGCATCCACTGCTGTCAGAGTTGCCCCCGCTACTAGTTGTATGTACTCATGCATACCCCGGAAGGGGGGGCAATCATGTTCGAGGCCAAACTGGGCAACCTGAGCGAAATCCGCATGGTTGTTCGAAGGATCCAAGGCACACTCAAGATAATCGCGAGTATGGTAGGCTAAAAGTTCCAGGTTGGTCGCCCGACGGGGACGTAGTACTTTGATGCATTTCTTTCCATCGGGAGCAACCAATGACAAGATGCCGAACGTGCTGACCAAGGAGTGTACTAACAACGAACGGTTCTTATTTGAAGGCAAGAGCGACGACACCTGTCCAGAATTTTTGAATCAGCAAGCCTTAGAACGCCGTGCAGAAATGCCGCCAATTGAAACAGGCTCATTGTTGAATGAAAGCGTGCATCAGATTCAAGACCGTCGGACCACACTTACCTTGGCTAGTTCCTCGGATACAACATAGGCAACAGGAATCGTTCCGCCGGAATTATGCTGATGCTCAACCTGCATTTGTAGTTAGGTGAGATCTGGAGCACTGACAATTGGAAACAGCCTGATATTGGAGCAGCCCGACGGAAAGACTCAAAGGTTGTCCTAGAGTACTGGTAGTGGGAACTTCTAGGGCGGCTTTGCAGGCATATATTTGATCAAGATCGGTCCCACATACAACTCATGCGTAAAGTACTACCCCAATCAATATCGTTCGGATTGCGGGAGGGCATCAAAACGTGGTGACCTAGTAACAGGGATGCGGCACAAATTAACTGTTACTCCCTAATCGCTTCCTGACTTCAACTTCAGGAAAGTTCGGTCGTCCAACGGGCTTGAACCCAACAGCAAAGCTGGCAAAGGGTGAAAAAAATACAAAGTACAACATCCTATAACACAACGGTCATCGCCCATCTGGTCTTGGTTGAGACCACTGCACACTGAGAATCAGGTTATCATAACCTTTTCCGTTCAGCTTCTCCATCGCGCGCTGGGCAATAGCTCTATCATCGAAACTAACGAACGCAAAGCCCTTTCCAATCCCTGTCTCCCTGTCCCGACCGACGTAGACTCTAGCCACCCGACCGAATGCACCAAAGAGTTCACGCAGATCGTTCTCTTGGGTTTCTTCTGAAATGTTTGTGACGCGCAGGGTCGGGAGGTCTTCCCGTGAGCCCGAGCCACCCAAACGGTTCATTGACTCCCCTGCCCCACGACCACCAGCACGCATGGAAGGAGGTACATATTTTCCACTTGATGATGCAGCAGGAGGAGCATCGGTTGAGGGAGCAAATTCATCTGCTGGCGGGACGTCGGCAGTCTCTAGGCCAGCGAGGGAATCCTTGTAAGGACACTTGGCTGTAAAGTGATCTCCTTTGCACAAACGACAAAGGACCTTGCCAGCACCGGCCTTGGCAAGCTCGGTCTTAATATTTTGTTCCGCAGTGGGTTCGGGCCCGGACGACTTGTTTCCTGCAGACACCTTGAGGACGACGTTTTCACCAACTGTGGTAGTAGCACGATCGGGACCCTCCTTGTTCCCTCTCTCTTTCCCGAATTTTGCCCATTTTTTCCGCTCCGCGACGGTGTGTTCTACGACAGATTTTTGCAATGTCCGTTTGATCTTGCGTGTGATCTTAACCTTCTTACCCTCATCGTTGATGGCATACTCTACGACTATCCGCAGACCGTTTTCGTCAATGTAGTCTCCAATGGGCTCAGTGAGTTCTTCTACATCGTCTGCCCAGGACGTTTTTTGTGCCGCCATCGTCGTCGATAGAGAAGTGATTACAATATTGATAAGTAAAATAATGATAATATCGCAAATCGCCGAATTTTAAATTACGAGTAAACTTTGCTTGTTCTCCCCTGAGTCGAATTACAGCACTTCCCAGCGCCCCGGCATACACCGCCATGAGACCACCGTTTACATATACTAGCAGAGGCGCATCATGGGTAGCCCAGAAAATTTACATCCCCCCTTCCCAGCTCCATGTCCTCCGGGTCCACCCCCTCCGTCCTCATATTTACCTTCTGTGAGCACGGTCAGGCTAATGTCAATCTCGCAACCTCCTACGAGCTTGCCCTCGCGGGAGCGAACGTCGTGATAGCGTCTTTTCCACCGCTCAAACCCCGTGTCGCCCGCCTCCAAGAGATCGTCTCCCGCCATAGCGCTACTCATCCCATTGGCAAGCTAGTAGGCTCCATTCGCTTTGTTGAATGCAAAGGCACTACCCACATGGATGCCCTCGCCAATTATGGCGGTTCCATAGTCGAACTACCTCACCCGCCTGGTGTGTCTGGCGCGGTAGCTAGCTACTCACTCATCCCGTTCGTGGTGGCGCCTTGGCCCAAGGACGAATATCATGCGTCTATTGACCATTGCCTGAACATCATTGCAGATGTCAAACCGGACATCGTTGTGTCAGACGTTATGTTTCGCAGCACGCTGGACGCCTGCAAACTCACAGGTCAAAAGGTGATCGTTATTCTCCCGAACTCGTACAAGGACGTAGCCTCGGAAGCCCAACCATGGTTGGCTTCTCTTTGGAAATATCCCGCGCTCTCTTCAGGTTTCTTATACCCTCTGAAGTGGTGGCAGATTCCCCTCAATATCTATCTCAACATCCGACTCATCTTCATTCTCGCGACGTCATCACACATAAAAGGAATCCAGGAGGTCCGCAAATCCCGCGGTCTGAGCAGTACCTTCTTTGAGCAGCTTATACCCGGCATCAAGTATATATGTCCTGTGCTTCCCGGACTGGATTATCCCTTAGAAATCCCTAAACAGATCGTGTCATGTGGCCCTATCGTCCTGCCCTTCGACCCTATAGAACAGTGCGACCCAGCGTTAACGCAATGGCTAGATAAGGCGCCGACAGTTATGATCAATCTTGGATCCCATATGCTTTCAGACGAAAAATTTGCAAGAGAAATGTCTGGCGCATTGAGGATATTGCTGACATATCACGACCAAAGGGGCACTGGCAACATCCAGGTTCTTTGGAAAGTGAAGGCGAACGGAGACGTCCAGAAACCCATCGACGAAGTCATTGGTGACGAAATCAAAGCTGAAAGAGTAAAAATAATGCCATGGCTGGATGCGGAACCAGTTTCGATTTTGCAGCACCCGAATTTGGTGTGCACCGTACACCATGGAGGGGCGAATTCTTTTTATGAGGGTGTTTGGTGAGTTTTTCGATTGCTCCATCTCTGCAAGAGACATGGTTTTACAAAGCTGATTCGACTAGGTCTGGTGTACCGCACATTGTTCTTCCTGTCTGGTACGATACCTTCGACTACAGCGCTCGCGCCGAGTTCCTCAACATTGGTCTTTGGGGAAGTCCTACTTCGGCCCCTGGAGTAAACGCTGAGGAGTTCGGCAAAGCGTTGATCAGGGTGACGGCTGACACGGAGGAAGCCGCTTCCTTTAAGAGGGCAGCAAAGCATTGGAAAGAAGTCTGTAGGAGGGCAGGGAATGGAAGACAGCTCTCGTGCAAGGCCATCCTGAGCGAGCTTGGGTTGTAAAGGCTTATTGGAAGCGGAAAGGGCACTCAAAGGTTCATCTTGTTCTGTTCAAGTTGTTTTAGAGTTACCCCATCCATTGGGTAAACCTGTACCATGGACAACGAATATTATTCTGCATACCATCGAGTCGGACGTGGGCATGTTCTGACGTTGCAACTGAAAACATTTTTCCATCAGAGAACACGGAGACGAGTGAGAACTCAGACCTTTTAATTCCGCACTCGCACCGCAGTTATAAGATTAAGGGCGATGAGTTGGAATGTGGCCGAAGCCTCCACACGATGCACTTAGCACAATGTATCCGAGTAAAAACCCCGGAAGATGCAGACTCTTTATTCTATTTGTCCTGAACTGTGGCAATGTCAGCCACAGATATGGATCGATTCAGAATGTATATTCGTTCCAGTTCCATCACCTTCGCGTTCGCATCAATGATTTAATACTGATTCCAGTACGAGTAACCTGGCGGCACAGACGATACAATACTACGACTGCCTAATATGCCGATGTGACTAATCAATCAACATCTATGTGGCTGTGCAACTCATCTACCCTAGTCATACTCGAAAGTGACGCATCGAATTCGACTCGTATCTTCCCTGCCACTTTTCGCAACATGCGGTATTATGAGCAACGATATCCAGAGGTCGACGAACTTGTCATGGTACAAGTCCGTCAGATCGCAGAAATGGGAGCATACGTCAAGCTCGTAAGTACAATCCCGCGTTCTATGATCAACACATAACAAAAAAAATATATCACCACTCGCCAAACTTCGTCACAGCTCGAATACGACAACATCGAAGGCATGATCCTCCTCTCTGAGCTCTCCAGACGACGAATCCGATCTATCCAAAAGTTGATCAGAGTGGGCAGGAACGAAGTAGTCGTCGTATTGAGGGTAGATCGCGAAAAGGGTTACATCGATCTCTCCAAACGTCGTGTTTCCCCAGAAGACATCACGAAATGTGAAGAACGTTATATGAAATCCAAAGCAGTGGCATCGATCATGCGACACGTCGCATCAAAACTTCCCTCGCTCGATTCCGCTGCACCCACATCGACGGAAGAACCAGCAGCAACCGAAGACGTACCCGATGGGTCGAGCGAAGAGGCCAGGCTGGAGAAACTTTATGAACAGGTGGCTTGGCCACTTGGGAAGACCTATGGGCATCCGTACGATGCATTTAAACTAGCGCTTACGTGCGTCTTTTCTTCAGATGCTCTTGATAACTCCGACTTGCACATTACCGCATACTGACTGGCTCGCGTTATCTTCATGTGATAAACAGCGATCAAGATACTGTGTTCTCTTCCCTCGAAAATCCTCCTGATCCGGCGACCACCTCTACGCTCACAAGCACGATCGCAAGACGGCTCACTCCCCAGCCCATCAAGCTCCGCGCAGATATTGAATTGACGTGCTATACGCCGGCTGGAATCGATGCAATCAAAAAAGCACTCAGACAAGGCGAGAAAGAAAGTAACGAAATTGTCCCAATTAAAGCCAAGCTGGTGGCTCCACCTCTTTATGTGCTGAGTACAAACGCAACCGATAAGGTAAGGGATAGAATATACCCGAACGAGCAAAAATTTTTAATCCCTATACAACTGAAATGTTAGTTTGTTGCAATCGAACGCCTCGAGCGCGCTATTGAATCTATTCAAAGTTCAATCGAATCACTCGGAGGCGCGCTGGTCGTAAAAATGAAGCCGAAAGCAGTCTCGGAAACAGACGAACAAGATTTGGCACAACTCATGGCCAAGGCCGGACAGGAGAATGCTGAGGTTTCTGGTGATGATGATGACGATGAAGGAGTGTAATCATTCCTGCGCATTCTAGCAGTTCTGAGTCGAGCATATGCAACTGACAGCCTAATGCCACGAAGTCATTGTATTACTTTGTTTACATATACTTCCACAACACTTGAAGGAAGATGAGAGAGGTTAAATGATCGTGTAAGTAGATAAAATGCAATGTGCAGTGAATAAATGATAGCGAGTGAAGGACCGTGTACTGCAAGCTATGTTGCAGCGGAAAGCAATATCAAAATAGAGATAACATCTAATTCACAAGAAGAATCATTGTCGTCGCCAAAAGCCTTTCACAGTTCCAGTACGTGGAACTCCCTTTGCCGAAGCTGGCATAGGAAGTCTCGATGCAATAGGAGTAGTAGACACCGGTGAGTTGACTGGTGTTGCCTTTTCCACGGCGATTGTTAGAGGCGCCCGAGGAGTAAGTTTGAAAGGGGCCACACGAGAAGGTGGAGTTGGAAGTTTGGATGCAGGAGGACTAGCAGGCGGAGGTGGTAGCCGTTGCGACTGAGCTGCAATGACAGTCGCAAGCTTTGCTGGAGGGGTGAACTTGGTCGGAGCGGGAATTCTGGATGTGGGGGAAGTAGGAGATGGTAGTGATGCAGCAGGCTTAGGCAGCTTGGATGACGGTGACTTGTCTGGAACTCCCGACCTCACAGGCGTCCTCAGATTTTTGGATTTTGCTGTCAACCAGAAGATTGACTTCGAGCGGTTCGAAGTCTCACTGGCAGATGTCGAGCTGATTGGTTCGACAGGTTCAACATCTGCCGCGGACGTCCAAGACGTCCGCTTACTAAGTGGGGAAAGAAGGGAGATTCGAGAGGTACTCTCATTACCATTCAGCGATATAACCGATTCAGGTATTGAAACCTGAGAAGAGGTCCGGAATGAAGTAATCGTTGACGCTGATTGAGGGATTGGAGGTAAATGGCAAGTGGCCATGTTTGCCCGAGAGGGTATTTTCGAAGGAGATACTTTAGGAACGGGCGGGACAACTTCCGACGCCCTTACATCTGTCATTGAAGGTCGCGATGCATTGAACGAGGTGCGAGAGGAAGAAACGGGGAGTGGCGGAACTTCCTCGAGGGGAGAAGCAAGCCCAGGACGCTGGGAGCTAAATGATGTACGAGAGATAGAGAACGACGCTCGAAGAGAAGCAAGCGAGGATTTCTTGCTTATCGGTTTTTTCTTGCTTTTTTCTTTCGAGTCTTCGTTGTCACTCTCGGTCGCAGAGTCGTACTCAACATCATCTCCCGTACTGCTGGTGGAAGTCGATGGGTCAACACGACCGGGGGATAGTCGCGAAATGAGCTTGATAAAGCGTGTGCGCTTTTTCGGCGTCCTCAACTCCTTGTCTTTCTTTCCTTTTGGCAATGAAGTGGGAAACAGCAAGGAACCAGTTTTAGGATCGACTTTCGATGTCGCGAGAGAAGCCGTGGTCGCCACGGACCACCGTGATTGGGAGTCTTCAGTCAACTTTGGGGTCCGGAGATGCTGTGGCAGAACGGAAGTACCATTCGGGAAACACGACGATGTGGGAGACGCAGGGAAGATATTTGTGATAGGCGAGCCGGCAAGGGAAGTTGAACTTGAAGATCCTGGGAAAGCGGTTGACGCTGACACGGTAGAACCACCAATTGACCGTACTCGCTCATGGCCAGTAACGGGAAGCGATTCCCCAAAGAAAGAATGCTCTTCCACTGGCGAAGCAGGAAGGGCAATGTTCTCTGGCGCACAAACCGACGAATCGAACGTGGTCGTAGTCGGAGACGCAGGTGAGCTGCCGTAAGGCGATGTCAACAAAGTTTCACGCGAGCGTGAGTGAGAAAAGTTGGACAGAGTCGGAGAAGGATAGGCCGAGTCCTTGTCGTCTGAATAAGGGGCCAGCAAATGAAGCTCGTTATCCTGAGCATACGAGATACGAGGAAAAGAATCGGCCCTGCTGCGAAGACCAGGGTTCATCATTGGGTCCTCGCGCAGAACTAAATCATGCTGATATTCGCCATGGACAATAACGGAAACAGGCATAGGAGGGGGAGGAAGATCCTGCAGTTGACTCTGGTCTGATGAGAGGGTACTGGTGAATGACGGAAGACGAGATATGCGCATGGAAGATGAACGCGAGCGCATTGCACGTGATGATGTCGACTGGGGGAGCGAAGATGTAGGAGAGGGTGGTGGTGCTGGGAGAGGCTGTGGCGTGTTAAAAAGAAGCAGTGATAACAGAAAGAAAGGACGCGAACCTTGTCAACACTACTGAAGGTTGTGGCAGATGCATTTTGCAGCTTCCAGTTAGCCATTTCTTGTACCAAAAAGCGGAGAGCGCGTGCACGTTCGCGTTCCTCGAGGTCTTCGACCTCTGTGTGTGTGTTGGGTGGAGGAAAGAAAAGGGTGTCGTACGAAGGACATGGCTCGGAGCGGGGAGAGACTGGCCGATCGTAGGAGATGCGGGGGAGGAGAGGGGAGTCTGGGCGGTCGATGGAGAAAGTGCGGTGTGCGCCGAGAGAGGAAGACGGAGACGGGGATGGTGCACGGGAAGTTGCGGGGGGATATGAATCGGGGTTGTGCGAGTCGGATTGCTCTGAGAAGGCAAAGTCGTACTGGTGCTCTATCCAAGAATGTACGCGGGCATTGCGTGTGCTGGAAGAGTCGGAGAGCAGCTGAGTGAGTAGTGCGGTGTAAGCGGCGTCGTCTTCATTCATACTGGAGAGCATCGACGGGGAGGAAGAGGGAAAGTAAGGACGTGTGAGCTTGGTCGGACGGCATTTTATCAGGCGTTTGGCGACTCTCAGTCTGTCAGAAAAGTAGGCAAAGAAAATAACATAAACGGCGTGCGCAGATCAAGATTCGACACGCTTAGCGGAATGGGTTCGCGTGTCTATATCCGGAATCCGATCAATTGATGAGGTAAGCATACCCCCCAATTTATCCATCGAAACAATGTGACCTCCGTGACAAATGTGTGACAACTAATGTCACCCTGCACCATCCCTGCGTCGATTTCGGAATGGAGTACGACACGTGCCCCGTCTCTTCGTTCTTCTCTCAACGACTGTCCACCCGTTCCTCTCCTCGTTCCTCGAACTTGTCTCTTCTCTACCTCTATTCGACTCTCCATTCATCTATTTATCACTCTCCCTCGCACCTTCTATCAGTCTGTAACAGCTAACCTCGGTATTTCTCACCCTTACGTACCCCGTCACACTCAGCCGGTACCGACTCGGACAATCACCACACTCGCCGTTTCCTCGCGGCACCGTCGCCAGTCGTATTCAATGACCACGGGTACCGCAATCAGTACTCCTCTTCTGAATGCACGTTCCAACGATGCAGTACTGAGGCTTCTTGGGTTAGACCATAATAGATACCTTGAAAACAACCATTGTTTGGCTACCAGTGTTTCAATAGCTTAATTATTAGACTCCGTTCAACCTGTCTTAGCCCTGAACTGTGCCCGCGTCGGACCGGGACAACCTAATTGATATCATTCTGTTCTGACCTCGAAAATTTCAGGTGCCCGTCTTCAGCTGTCGAGCGATCCAGGCTCTTCATTATGTTCGTGTACGAATACTGATCAAAATGTCAGGTCCACTTGCGCGATCATGTGTGTCTGCTAGCTGCCAGTATGGGATCACATACCATCCTGGCAATCGCGTCCGTTACCCCAAATTACGCTTACCATCTCACGCACCGGTACCAGCAATGAATACTTGCAATGGTGGTTAACGCCATTATTGGTATTCTGCGTGGTCGCCGGTGTGCTTCGTGTTGCAAGTTCATTCTGAGCCTATTACGTGCCAAAGGTGGACAACGCGGTCCCCACCAGTGGAACCATTTTGCAACCTTGAAGGGGCCCGTCGCCCCCCGGTCCTTAATTTATACCCATCATTATTGCCACAACCCTCAATTATCTTGATGGGAGGCTTGTGTTTGTCATCTATAACTCCACGGACGCTCCCCACTGGTAAGTGGACACTCTCAGGTTGAAGCATAAGCTGCTGGTAGACCAACAAAGCACATTACTGTGAGTTCTGTATCGTACCGTACCTCTCAAAGTCATCATGGCGGGTAACTCATCCAACTGGCTCCGTTGCTATAGTTTAGATCTCAAGCGCAAGCCTTGATCACGCATATTCACTTTACAACCATGCAAAGTCTCCGATAAACCACTTTGCTTCTTCCGTTGACATCAGATTGCAACTATGCAATGAGTTCCTGACATATAACCGAATCAATGCTGCCATTCTTTCATTTTCTCCAAAGTACACACTGCCCATTCTCATCTATCGGTGGTGTTTACGCATCAAGTTTTATTGGACAACATATCATCGACCGCGGACCTGAAGTTGTCCCCATCTGACCTCACCTGGATCGCCTTTGCAGATTTTTCAAACTACGACGGACTGGATACCTGCAGTGCAGTGCTATGGGGTTCGAATGCAGATTGCGCCTGCCCAACTCTTATGGATCTAGGGTTTGACAGTGAATAAGGTTACCGTCTGATACTAAGCTCAATTTGTTCTCAACGGGGGGACTGGCTACTGCTATATTCAACGTTCAAGCTTCAAGACTGACTGCCAGTGGTATCATTCACATTTTTCCAGAATGATGCAAACTAGTAACGCGATCAACGTGAGACGTTTAAGTGCGAGAATGGCAAGTAAATAGGTGTTGCAGATCAATATCCTGCTAGTACACTCCCCAGGATTTGAACACTGACCATCGCGTACCTGGCGGCGTACGCTCTGAGGACTACTGACAATGGACCTACCAAACCTTGCGAAGCATACACTTTCTGGCGTCTTCTCTCCCGCCCGAACGCCTCCATTGTCCGCGCCCAAAGATCTAGAACTTCTAAACCCAGCTAGCCCACGAGTAGCCAAACAAGTAGCCATGTGGTCTCGGGACACTAAGATGGAAACTCTTCAACTGAGAGCCGTATGCCCAAACAATGTTCAAAACTCTATGTACCACCCGCACGGCGACACCCTTTCATGTCGCGTCCAATGGCTTTAAACTAGCCCCAGACACCATGAGGCTTGCTCTTGGGTGTGTACGCGGAAAATGAATCGACATGTCGGTCCACATGGGTGAGCGAATCGGACCTTCATTAGCGTGAACATGAGCGCTCTTTACATACATATGCATGCTTAGTACGCCGACTCGCCAGAACGCTGGCTCATCGCGCGCCGAGGTGTAATTACCGCTCACAGTTGCTAGCATCTAGTGTCATCTACCATTCCAATACTTGCCTTTTCTCAAACGGACAATTAACCCAAAGGTTTGGTCCCCAGCGCGTACTAGCTATCACGGCGTAACAAACGTCAGTAATACGGTTGAACATTGCGCGCTGAGCTTTCAAACATCCAGAAGTAAAGTCGAACCCTCCCAAAGAAGTTGTGAACTTTACCTTCAGAAGCCGACATCAACGGACTTCAAAGATGTCCGCACTTTTGACCGCCGGAGACCTCCGTCAGCCTTCAGGAAGAGATGTTCTCCAGTGTTACTCGCGCTCGAAAACACACGACCGTGATAATCGGGATCGACGGAACGACGTACCCGCGGATCGATTTGTTCTTTCCTCCTCTAACAGCCCGCTTCCCAAAAAATCATCGAATACGGTCGTCCGGCTGTGCATCTGTCGGTTAGTTCATTGTTCCAAGGAGAACACCACGGTGAGGCGTGTGCCCTCCGATGTTCTCGAAGTTCCCTGATACTTTGTAGTGTTACGATGAAGGCGCAGCGATTGTGCGAGCACCATCCTCTTTTCCTGTTCGCGGCGCGTCTTGCAGTCGCAGCCTTATTTCGACGTCCGTACACCCCGTACACAGTAGGGTTCGATGATAGATCAACTAAGGTTTGGCTTCGAATACGGGCCACACAATAGCATCCAATAGCATCCATATTGACACTGGCACCAGAGCACGGACAGCATACAGACATCAAGAACATCAAAAACATACCGCGAAACCTTGCAACTATCAATTGCCCACGGTTATGTGGTCTTTTTATTTCGCTGACTCTTCAGCTGTCCAATCGCTCATCGTGAATATCACACTACTACATGGAAAGTATATACTTAGCGCTGTCCTTCGCCTTGCTGAACCATTACCCTCATCCTCGGGGATAGACTCTTAGCATTCCGAGGATTCTAGTACTACCCACGAAAGGTCCGCGTTGATGTGTAATGTATGCGTTTCACGTTTCATCTTTACTTACCCCCCTCTTATAAGTTCCGATTCTTCCGAAAGGGTCCGTAAGCAGATCCTGTTCTATCCTGTTGTGAGACAAGTTGATCCTGTCGAAATCCCTTTACCCCAGAATAAGCGCTTAAGAATCATGTGACAGATGTTCTGTTGGAGTCTCTCCAAGCTCTCGATGACAGGGCACAAACCTTGCGCTGTAACTCCTCATCAGTTGTACCGCTCCTACGAACAGGTAGTTTGACGCTCATCGCATCAAAGCACCAAGAGTCGGGATGAATCCATCCCCGACAATAAACAAAACGTCCAGACAACTAGTATGATCCAGACAACTACATATCTTTCCATCAATTTCTTCCCTTGTGATGCTTAGACGAAACAATCATCAACATTATACGCGCTGTCAATCCACTAAATTGCGACCGCGTAGAAGGTTAAATATTGGTTGCTCACGAGACCGACCCGTCAAGAAAAGGTCTCCCGTTTATTTAAGAGGGCTTTAAATAAGACCTACCTCCGCCGGTGATTATTCTCGGACACATGCCCCACTGGGACCAACTGACATTTATGTGGATGTACGGTGTCTCCGCCGATGCTTACCGCGTCTACACACTCTGGGCGCCCTCTGAGAATCTTGGCGCCTCAAGTTGGTAAAGCGAACCAATGTGATCACACTAGCCAAGTCTCGATACGCATCTGTGGTTATATGAGCGCGCTCGAGTGGAGATGTTTATTGCTTCTGCATAGTTAGAGGGCACGGATATGATAGTTATAAACATGCTTGCGTTGCATCAACATCGCGACGAGAGCATGTAGAACCAGGTTTGTCAGTTACTACTCAATAGAAACATTTGTCCAAAGAAAAAAAAAAAAGGATCCCAAGTGTCTTTCAAATTCGGACTAACCATTATTCAAAGGTTTCAGTAAGGGGTATGACGAAGACGAATAGGTGTAAATGGCCCCTAACTAAAGCCAGATCTAGACCACCAACTTTCTCCCGAGCTTGAAGCAGCCATCAACGTTTCGACGTGCCACCTCCCCATCATCTGCGCCCACAATGGGAAAACCAGTGGAGTTGGGAGTCCTTGTTTCTCTTACCAGAGTCATGGCAAAACTCCAGGCGGGTCTCGAGAGACTCGAACGGACTCTCAAAACCCTCCAGGAAGAGCTGAAAGAATGGAAAGAACCCCTTACTAGTAGTTTCGAAGATACTGGCGTTTTGGAAGAAGGGGATAGGGGTACGTCAATGCTTCGCTCGTCACCTTATGTTCAAGCTCTATAGTGAAGGTGCAATAGATGCACCAGAGTCTTCTTTCAGCAAAGCAAATCGTAGACGATGAAGTTATGCCGCACGTGGTGCGAGTTGGGGCAAGATGATTCACTACTTTAGCCAGTCGCCAATCGATATCTCAGGCGTCGAAGAAACAAGGGTATCAAGCAAAATGGCCGTAGGGAACAATAACGGTACTACAAGATACTACAATATAATATTTCAGTAATAATATACCAACAATCAATCTAGATATGCTGTCCGAGGATCCTTCCCCAAACCTGCACGCAGATTCATGACGCCACCTGCCACAGAGCTAAACGCATGAGCGTAAAAGTACGCTGCGCGAGACAATGTCGCTTGTTCTACCAGGGCTAACACATCAGTGAGCATAATCGGCCATCCAAACTCTATTCGGTCTTCCTTGGTGAGCAACTGTGTGATCAGTATCGCGCCTTGTTCTCGTAGATAATCGAGGTTAGCGGGATCCCGCTCGTCTGTTGCTATGTAATATCTAACAGAGTCGATGATTAGCTTGGCGGGTCGCATCAGTATGGTGAAGTTGGATAACCCATTTATCGTCAGGTTCAGGGGGATCCAAGGTCGTGACCCACGGATCAGGTTTGACATGGGGAACATCGTAAGTGGTCGCATTCCCGCCATGCATCGAGATAAGGATGTCTCGGCCACTACGAAGGTGTCTTTGGATTCGAGCAAGATGCGCTCCGAAATCGGCCTCCATTGCCCAGCCTAACCTGGCAACTGATCGTTCTCGTTAGTATAATCCACTATTTGGTACCAATGACCTGAAGACTTACAATCTCCCCTTCGCATGTGAGCGGCCATCCACAAACGGCCATAAGTTAGCGCCTGCATGCGATCGTTGATTCGCTCAGCCAGAGTAAGGACCTTGTCCGACAATCGCATGTCATACAGTACCGTCTGCGAATAGCGTGACCGGGACGCAGCAGAAGCGAAGTACAAGCTACCAGGTTTGCGTCCATTGTGGACCTCTCCACGTAAGAGAAGGACACGCTCGGGGATGGTGCGGAAATCTTCGTATAAACCCCGTATTCGATTTCTAGGAACAGCTTCATATGTCGGTGATATGACATCTTTTACAAAATCTCCACCAGCTGCGCCATCATATGTATAGATTACCTCGTACCCGTTGTCTCTAAGGACATCACCTATTTCTTCGGGTGTCGACTTTTCGGTAATGCGTTGTCCATCCGATACAACTCTTCGAACAGTTGCCCAATCTAATATGGGTCTTCCATTTGGAATTTCTTCATTTAGAGCATCAAAAAGCTCAGAGCCTGTTGTGTTTTGCCATGATCCAACTTGGTCCCGAGAGCGATCGCCACCCTCTGAACTCCAGCTTCCACGCATACGCATGTCTGGTGGAATATAGTCGACGCGAACGAAGTCATCGGGATCATACCATTCATTCTCGATGATATGCAGACTAGGTGTCCGATTTCCGTTGGCGTCCACTGCGTGGTAGGTATCAATATTCCAATTTCCTTTGCTCGTTTCAGTGTCGGTAGAGATATTGTGGAGACGAAGATAGTCAGAGGTCGTGATGACAGCGTGCGTTTGCTGCAAGTGGGTGAGGTTGAACATAAGGGATATCGGTATGCGCCAAGCCATCTGTTGTTCTATGGGGAGGTCTCGCCACTCGTCCGATTCCGTCGCATCTCCGCGGTTGACCATTTCAGCGAACGCAGCGCAAGTGTTTATATCGAACTCGCAAGCGCGAGCATATACGAAAGAGGGTATGATAGTTGTTCGGTTCAGAATTCGGCCATGAAGGATCGCTGTCTCGATAATATACCGCATGTTGTTATATCCTAACCAGAGACTGTAATCGCGGGCATAGAATCCATCTGTTTTTGCGACCATGTCGACGAGGTATTGCAGCTCTCCAGGACTGGGCGGTTGAGTTTCATTGAGCGCAATGACTTCCTCGCCCAGCGTGGCAAGAGCGGGCAAGGACTGGCCAAAGAGTTGGACTTTGGCGCTAAAACCCAGACTCGACAATCCAAAGCCTGTCAGGATACCAACTAGAATAGCAGCTGTGATGAGAGGAAGGAGGGCGGGAGACCTCTGAGCGAATTTCATGGCAGAGGTCAATTGCTGGTGAAAGAGCGAAGGACCAGCTTCGTTTAGGCTGATGTCTATGAAATGGTGAGAGTTAGAGACGGGTTAAACTTCCATAGCTACTGCTCGGCGCAATCCTATTGATGTCAGCCATTATTGATCGGCAGCAGCCATGACATAAGGGGCTGTTACGAAATGAGTCCTTCAAATCAGTCGAGGTACTAGCAGTAGTAGGTATCCCAGTCTTGGGTATGAAGTGCTGACTCTTCAACTTGAGAGCTGCACCGCGTACCACAGGTCCTACACCTGCTCTCGAGGTACCGCTGATCCTGCTTCGGTCCAATGCACATGAAACATGCGTATTCGGTACACGTATCCAACTTAGTCATAGCGCTGTGCTCACCTGGTGGAGCTAACTGAAGAGAGTGGTGCATTGCCACGCGTCCGCAGCACCCTCGCAAATTTCCAAGATATGTATTTGACCCATCATACATTCAACGCGTACGCAGGCATTGCGGTACAACTGAGTCCTGACTCGGAAGCATCAATGAAATTGAAACCAGAGGGTCAGGATCGATTCAAAATTACACTTTTGTTATCCAGAACTAACGCTACTTGAATGATATCAGGAAATGGGTCGTAGACTACATAAACTCGCTGGTGGATTTGTTTCCAAATATCGATTTATCCTCAGCAACTTGGCTTGAAAACGATGCAAGAGTGGCGAAGAGACTGTATCCAAACCCAACAAGGTACTTTGAGAACGAAAAGTAAAAACAAGATGCATATCGAGAGTATATGGAGATGTATCAATCAACTTTTTTTGGTTCTTCAACAGGCTTTTTGCGTTCCAAGATCTCCACCCACTTCCGAGGGAACCAACCTTCTCTCCCGTCACGTGTTCGACCTCTCCACCACTCGCTTTCCACGTCTATTCGCGGATCCACTTCCATCCCGGTAGTTGGATCCAACTTTCCCATGATGGCGACAATCTCGTTCTCCTTGAGGGCAAGTTCAGAGGGAGATGAGGGAGTGAACGGGTACAAGGCACGAGCGAACGATAGCATAGAGGGATCGAGGGGACCGAGTTGAGCACCAATCTGCATCTGTTGCTGTTGCTGCTGCTGAGCACGCTCGTTAAGAATTTTGATTAGTTTCGACATGACATAAGGAACACCGAAGATAGCGAGAAAGAAAATGACAAGGGGCTTCCGACTGGGTTTCGGTGCAGGAGGACTAGCAGGCCCCTGGACGGGTTTTCCATTGATGAACTCCCGAAACTCTCCCTGCAGCGGCGAACTGGGTTTCCCAGTCACGAGTTCCTTCATCCACCTTACGAGCCCAAATAGCCCCAACACGCTTCCCAGCGCATTGCGAAGATGGCTGAACTGCTCGATAACACCAACCATAGCGAAAAAGGAGCTATGTGTCGCCATGAACGTCGATTCAAGCATTTGGGCAACACCTGAAAATGTTTGTACGATGGAATGTAGAAGGGAGAACGTGTGCTGGGTGGTAGTTTCCAGGGTTTGGGTAAGAGAGGGGTTGTTAGGATCCATGCCAGGGTACATGCCCATCCCGGGCATACCATACATGTTGTTCATCCCATAGCCACCGTAACCGTATGTGCCCATGCCTCCGTATGCCATCCCACCCCCATACATACCACCAGAACCATAGGGGGTGTAAGTTGAGCCAAACCGTGAGTATGGTGAGTATGGTGAAAGGGTATTGTACGGAGAGGTGGTCGTCGTGTAGGGTGAAGCTGACATCGTGGGGTTGGCAAGCGCCGCTGGACGAGTAGGGATGGATGGAGGGTCCGAAGAGGACGACGCAGAAGATGTCGTCGGAGCTGAAGTAGTAGCCGTCGTCGATGTTATTGATGGCGGCGACGAGGAAGAGGAGGCTGATGAGGCTACCTGTGAACCTGCTCGCTCCCAGGGCTTCGGTGGTGAGGCCATGATCAGGTCGTTGTCGCTAACAAGTCACCGTGGGAAAACAACGGATTCGAGCATCGCCTCAAATTCGCCGAGGACCAGCGCACTTCAAGTTGGACTCAGAGGTCCACAATTAATTGCTTGAACGCTTGGTACGGTGTGTGCTCGGGATGATTTAGAGGAGTCGAAGTTGAAAAACTAAAGGTGACTCTTCTAGTAATGATTTTCAATTCGGATAGATGCTCCAAATGTTACAGAAAAGTATTGAACGTTGACGAGATAGTGCGCAGATGATCAAGAAGAAAAAGATTCAGATTCCGTGGTCCGCCAATGAGATCGTCGACTTATAGCGCATCCTGGACGAGTTCAGTTCCCGTGAGTCCCAAACCAACCCTCTTGAAGAGCCTAGATCCGTGTATCATTGATGGGGCCGAGAAAGTGGCTATTGTCACAAGCGAAAGTTGGCTCGTCGCACAATCTTACTCCACGGCCATCGCGCGGATCCTCAAACAAATCACTGCTGGTGAGTGATGAATTTGAGTGTGATGGCAGTGATTCGGAAGTCTTGGCGGGATCCGCGGGGAAGTCGGTGCAGAGCTGCTGGATGGATATGACAGAGGGAGTGGAACTTCGGGTGACTTGGTGCGTAATCTTCTAGATCAATGAAATAGGGCACAATCTTGTCCGCCTAAAGGCACTCTGGACATGTTCGGAGTTGACGACCTTTCGAACAGTCATAAATTCAGGAATGACGTTATAGGGAGCAATTTTGGCCCTTGCGATAGTTTGTTAATCGCGATGAGTTCACTACACATCTGCAGTGGACAGGCGTCAGTCTGTTCAACACTGTCGGACACATTGAGTCGGTTCGCGTAAAGGGAGGCGTATCAGTTGGACATGCCACTGGTCAACTCGTACTGAAGTACGTTCGCAAAGTGCTCGAAAACCCTATCGATGGTCCTGTCTCCGGACTCTTCGATCTTGCATCCGGCGACTTTGAAAACTTCATCCATTCCCTTCCCTGGTGGTCAAGAATGAACTCTTAGCGAGGAGCTTCATTGTCTACAGGTGTGACGGTAGGACGGGAGGCCGTAGTTTTCCTGACAGTGTATTTGATGCCGCGACGTTCGCCAAGCGGAGGTGATGGTGACGGACCGTGGCCAACTTGGACAACCAGCGAATCAAGTCGGGAGACTTCTTAAGGGTTTTTCCCTGAGATTTTATGCGGACTGGGGAAAGACACAAAGTCATAAAAGGGGCTAATTCTGACAAGAAGCACTAACGATGGGTGTAGTCGTTCCAGTTCCAAAGAAATTCGTCCATTGGTTCGTATGTCTCTCTGAAGCGATCGAGAGCTGCCATTTGAGAACGGACTATCTTGACTTCTTGGTAGTCGGGTATTTCTACATTCAGATTCTGAACCAGACATTTTATCACATTTGCTATGTGTGAGATATACCCTCGTTCCGCGTCGGCCGGAGTCTGTAGAAGTTTTTTGTAACGGTCGATAATCAGGATTAACGTGGAGCATGGCGTTAGGATCGCACATGTCTCTAGCAGTCAGTTTCGATTGCATCGGTGTGTCCAAAGTTTTTCGTTGCACGTCGCCACACTTCGACCGCGAGTGTGTAAGGACGAGAGATTGCAGTTTGACAAGGGATCGTTCGTAGTCGAGTGAAGCATCGTCGCCGATGTAGGATTGAAACCGGGAAGATTGACTTCCTTTTGGCAGGAAGGGCTCAGCTTGTTCGCGAATGAGGATGAGGCGATCCAAGACGGTCTGTGGAGGATCGACCACAACCTCGCTCACGATCTCATTCTCTGAGACAAGGATTTCTACTCGACCCCGTCCGTGATCGTTATCGAACTCCCCTGGAAGTAACGCAGTCGTGGCAATGACTTGGTGTTGTTCCTGGCAGACCGCTATATAGGCAAGGCTATCCAAGACGCCTGCATCACGTGTTCGTTCGCGAGACTGTCCTTTGCGGTTCTCTTCCTCGTTCTCTTCATCCAGACCGAGCGCAATAAATGGGAGGAAGTTAATGTCGGAGAGGAGAGCAGGGGTGTTTTGGTCCGTCATCATAGTAGGCGGCATAATGTATGATATGGTTGTCTGATCCAAGTCATGTCAGTAGTTGCCGTGGGAGACCAACTAACTGGAACGTGCTCTGTAACTTCCTTGTCACAACCCACCAATTCACTCGGACTCGGAGATAGGTGAGGGTCATCGATTGATTGCTTGGACGCTTATGGCTTTCATTCCATGGCTTAGTACTGGCCCACAGGAGTCGAGATTGAAACCTAAGGTTGAATTGTCTAGTCCGAGTTACCATTCATTCCGACACAGGACCTACAAACGTTACAGAAGAGTATTGAAAGTTAACGAATGTGGTGCGTAGATGATGATGATGAAGACAAGAGAGTTCTATTGCCGGCCAATCGGATCATCAACTTAGTCACACGTCCCGGATGAGTTCAGTTCCTGTGGGCCCAAAACCAACCCTCCTGAACCGCCCGTATGTGTCGCTTGTGCGGTGGAGAAAGCGACTATTTTGCCGAGCGAAAGTCGGCCCGGCGTCCATGGTTATCGAAGGGATCCGCAAACAGCTCTGCCTGAGTCATTCCGCGTGTAAGACGCACCCTCCTGAACATCCCCTCTTGACCATGTCACGATTACCCAGAGGGCGACCTATAAATCCATGTGCTCACCTCCATGTACAACTCCCAGCTTTTCGGAGGAGCAGAATCTATATTAATGAGAACCTTTCACCCAGGACCCAGCATCTGACATCCGTAGCGGTCGAGTAGTTCTCCATTAGGTCCTTGGAATCTTGCGCTCTTCTTGACCCGAGTCAAGTCGGATGGTGGTAGAACGTCATCCGCGTTGCCTTGGTCGAGACGAGCTATTTCCTGTTCTTCGTCTACATCGACAACGATATCGTTTTGCTCGTCCGCTTCGCTCTGGTCTTGCACACTGGTGTTGAAATGGTCCCCGGTTCGATGTACAGCGGCTCCAAGCGAACCCTCATCCGGATCTCGGGAATGGGCATTACTGTGGCGCTCTGCTAAGGTTTCGTTGATGGCGTTGTTACAATTCTTGTGAGCCTCCCGTACATAGTGTTGCGGTCTGGCATCAAACGATACGAATGGATGACGAACCTGTACTATATGACAGCAGGAATTGGGAAATACGAGAAGTGTGTATGTAGAGTATGCCCCACGTGTGAGTTAGTTGATCCGAGTCCACCATACCTGATTTGACGTTGTTCAAATCTGCTTCAGAGATAGTTGCCTTGACCCGGAGTTTGGGCCTTTGAATGGGTTCCCTTTTGTTCGCTTGGATACCGTCTCGCTTTGATGCAGCCTTCCAACCAGCGTTTCCTTTTGTGTTCAGGGGCTTTACCATTTGTGGACAAGCGACTAGCACAAAACACACTGGGGCCATGGCTCATTTAATGACGCTTTGACAAGACAGCAATACCAAACATCGGAGGCCAGAGCTCACCTGAAGTTGTATTCCAAAGTTGAACTGTCTCCCACTGGTAAGATGCCACTGAAGCTCATAGTTGTTCAAAAGCTCGCATAGCTTTACAATTCATTGCGAAGGTAGCAATCTCAGCGGCCTCATTTCCAATGTATGGGCGTCCGTACGCGTGCATTTCTCGGCTCGGTGGATGATCGATGGTTTCGAACCCCGCAACTACATGGAAACGAACAGATTGTGGAACTGCAAGGAATTACCCGGCCTCACATGGACTGCGAACAATGGGCGTTGCATAGTATTTCTATTTTCGCTCTGTGGATGTACTTGATTCAACATTGATCGACGAAAACGTAAAGCTTGTGGAACCTTGGGACTATCAAGCGCCCACAAACATTTCCCAGGTATAAGACTGGGGCCACCATACACTTATTCTGCATCACGCTTTCTGACTCAACATCCATCCACAAGCCCTCAAGAAATATTGCACGCGGCCATGTTTTCTCGACCTGTCTTCTATCATCCTTACAAGGCGGCCACACCCTTGTCTTCCCCTCTCGGGGGTCAAAGTCCTGCTGGTTTCAGGATTCCCGACTACTTGAACCCCAAGCGGTGCTTCAACTTATTCCAAGGACCCAACTCCACCGACACTCGTTCACCTGCCCCCAGTCCTCTCGCTAGCCCAGTGAAAGGCACCCATCCCGCAAAGGATGATTCCGCTCCTTCTGTAGGTCTCCCCAGCTTCCTTCCACTGCTGATTTTAATATTCCCGATCATCATCAGGCGTTGCCAATTCCAAAGTTTCGCCCTCATGTAAAACCAACTGAACCCGTTACCCGACCTTTCGCTCCGTTGGGTCCTCTGCCACGCAAGGGCAAGTACGGTTACAAACAACTTACTCTCAACAGTGACGCCATCCGTTCATGCGTTATCCCCCACCATCGCCGCGGTGCGCGTAACCAGGAGAAACGCGACCGCCTTCGTAGAAGACTTGTTCAACGTCACGAGCGTTTGGCTGCCGAGGCACGCGCCGATATTCGACTCCTGCGTAAGGAAGCCGAGACGATTATGACCGAAGAACATATGACGGAGGAAGATAGAATTTTTTTGAAGCAGCTCAGGGAGCTCCAGTTTGATCAGGTCCTACAGCAGGACCTCGAGTCATGCCGTGACAGGATGATTCGTGCGACAGACGCGGTAGAAGAAAGGACGCAGGGTTTTCTGGTGAGGGATGAGGTAGTGGCGAAGTTATGGAGTCCGGAGCAGGACTATGCGGCGGAACAAGCGTGGAAGAATAAGGTGGAGGCGTGGTCGCGGGCGAAAGAGAGCAAACGCGATGCTGCTCGTCGTCGAAGGGAGGCCGCAGCATTGCGTGCCGATGAGGCGCGTCGTCTAGCCCACGAGAACGCGGAACGCAGATTGCGCGAAGAGCAGGACCGTCTCTTCCGCGCGGAGTTAGCCCGCAAGGCCAAAGAGGAGGAGGAGAACCAACGCACAGTGCAAGAAGCTCGCGAGCGCCAGTTGAAGGAGCAGATGGAACGTCAGCGATTGGAAGCTGAAGAAAGACTTTTTCGCGAGCTTCGCGAACGTCTTGCCAAAGCTGAGCAAGAGCGTCAGGCTCGATGCCTCAAAGAACAAGCTTTCCGCGCCCCTCAGTCGTCTCTCAATGATGACCAAATCCGCCAACATTTTGAGCTATACGAAGCCAAGTGGAGCGAACTTCGTACTAGCACGTCCCTTCCCCCAATCGATGTCAGCGAGATGCCCTGGCCTGTCTTCAGTGTCGTTTCTTCTCCCGATCAGATCACATGTCAAACAGTCAAGGCGTTCGTCTTCCACCCCCTACGTTCCATCGCTGAGGGCAAAACCGCGCGAGACAAACTCAAAACAGAAATGCTACGCTTTCACCCCGATAAGTTCGACGCTCCCATTGCATCGAAGATCAAGCCATCCCAACAGGAAGTAGCCAGAGAGATCGCTGGAGCAGTGACGAGGATACTTACGAAGCTTATGACCGAAGAGTTGTAGGAATCCACTTTACATTTGGCAACCGTTTCATAAATCATGCCTATAGTCTACTAGTATGAAATATGTACCCTCTGGGTAGTTGATCTGTTTCTGTACATATATGTCTTCCTCTGCTCAATCTATTCCGTGACTACCGATCTTCAAATTTTCTTGCTTGTCACTTAGAATCATTGATGATGGCCTCCAAACTTCTGTTCCTCCGCCCAAGCTATATATCCTACACGTGCATCAGCATCATTCCTCAACTGCATTTTAGAGGTGCCAAGAATACTAATACTAATCTCGGATTGCTAACTTTACACCCTCTAGACTGAGTATTTCGCAACCTTGCGGCAACCAGGCAGGCGCAAGCGAAGGCCCGATAGTGGCCCAGAGAAGGCCATGGGTCATGATCGGAGATAAAGTTGGCACTTACCCGTAACGAACCTCTACTCACTGGTCAGCAAGTCTCCACGACCACGAGGCTAGCGTTGATCGCATGCCAATTAATCAAGGCCAAATCAGAGACAATCGATCCTGGATATCGCCAACAGAACTTTGTCTCCATACCGAATATGCGGAGCTTTGCATTTGCAGCGTAATTTCGGTCGCCAGATAGGCCAGCTTGAGCGTCCAAACGCCCAACCCCCATTTATCTGAATCGCATGCTAATGAACGGAGGGTGATGTCAGTCGCCCCCACGTGTTTTCTATCATATCGGTCAAGCCTTGTGCGTGGAGGCCATACCTCGAGGGGACATAGGGAGCTTGTCATTCAGAAAAACGTGCCCTGATCTGAAGTCATAGATCGATCCCGAGCCTCGTTTTAAGTACGCATACGAGAGGAGACAGAGCTGTATACTCCCAACGTTTCCCTATCCTTCCACAGCCCTCCCCGTGGGCAAAGCCGGATCGCGCCTCGCAAACGAAGAATGAAAAATATCAAAACATAATATTGCAAAGACGATGACAGTAAATTACACCTCTTGCTATCAAAGACAGGATTATGAATATCCGAGTAAGTTACTCGTTCTGAACCTGCAGATGCTCGTGAAGAAAATACAATGTACAGACTGTACGTTTGATTAGAAAAGCAAAGACATCATGAAAGCGAGTTATTGACAGACTTGCAAAGACGGCAACCAGGGAGGAAAAAGAAGGAAAGAAAGAAAAAGGAGAAACGGAATCAAATAAAATATCAAAACACTCTAGTCGAACCTGGACTTTGCCCAATTCTCGAGGCGGAGGACAGCCAACTCTCCATCTTGGGCCGCTGCCCGCCGGAGAACGCGGCTCTATCGAAGACCGAAGTCTGCTGCGCGCGATTCCCAGTATCACCGTTGACATGGGTCGACTTCTTCCCCTTCCCCTGTTCCCAAAGACTTGTACCGTGTTGTGCTTGCGGTTCGTGTGATGCACCCAAGGAAGGAATATCGTCCTCACCGCTGATGGCATACTGGAACCATATATTGCTCGCCAACTCGTTCTCTATATCCTCCCTATCCCCCTCTTCATCACTATCGTTACCGACGGTGGGGGTCCAAACAGCGTGCTTGCCTGATTCTTCCGTGACCTCCGGAGCTAGCTGAGTCTCCGTCTCCGAATGGCCAGCCAAGAAGTTGGCCCAATAGTTGACATTCTCCGGCTTGAACCAGGAGCTCGCATCGACCTCCTCCTCCTCCTCTTCCACCTCTGCCTCTTCCTGTTCAACATCGTCACTGAATCGCAGACTGCCAGGCATTCCGCCCGCTCCCACTTTTGAAACCGACCACTCGTCCTCGGGATCCGGAACGGTATCTACGCGGACAGACTTGGAACTGGAGACAGCGGCACCACGTTGCGAACCGGACTGCGGCATGCCTTTCTTACCTGCCTGCTTGCCACTGACAGCGGCAGCGGATGCACTCCATGCGGTCTTGGCTGTGCCCTTGCTCGTGCTCGTGGGGACAGGGACAGGCTCGGCTTCACTCTCCTGCTCTTCTGAGACGGTCACCTTCAGTCGAGGCTTGGATGAAGGCTTGGAAGCAGTCTGGGCAGCCTTCTTGCCCCAGGAAAGAAGTTCTGATTCGTTATCCACGGTCACAGGAGGGGTTGCTTTGGACCTGCCATTCACAGAGCCCCAAGCTCCTTTTGCCGTGGTCGGTTTCGAGGCGGGTGGAGGTGAGATCATGGGATCGGCCTCGGCGTCTGGCTCCTCGGTAATGGTGACCTTCTTCCCCTTCTTCGAAGTAGGGGCTGTTGTCTTCGTGCTGACGTTACCCCAGGAAGGCGCCTGCGCCATCGTCGAGGCAACATCGGGGTCCAGCTCCTCTGTGATAGTACTCTGCTTGGCTTTGGGTACGGACAGAGATGCGGATGCTGCCCCCCAGGCGGTTTTAGCAGCAACAGCGGCGACACCCCAGAGCGAAGACGCTGGAGGCGACTCCGCGTCCATCTCAGGCTCTCCCGTGACAGTGACTGGTTGTACGGGAGGAGGCTGTACGACTGGCTGCCCCCTCTTGCCCTTCCTACCCTTGGTCGTCGATGCAGGCTGCACGGGTTCTGCGGGAGGAGCAGGGGTGGGTGGGGTGAGGTGGGGTTCCGCGAGATTGACAGTGATCTGGGGGATGTCGTACTCCTGTGAACGAGAGCTGTTGCTCTTCTTCAGGATGCTCGGGGGTTGAAGGGCGTTCTTTCCGTTGATCCCGGGTTTCCCCTGAGCAGAAAGCATGGCTGCAGCACTGGCAAATAACGCTTCGTTCGACGAGGCTTGGGCAGGAGTCAACCCTGCGCTACCGATGTTGCCCTGATTCATCATTGCGATGGCGTTGGCAAACATTGCCTCATTAGCAGACACTTCGTCCTGCGAGAGCGTACTGATAGATTTTTTGATGGTAGGAACCTCGAGCTTGGATAACGACGCAGTGGAAGCAAGAGGGACATTTTCTTTTTGATGAGCACCCTGTGCTGCTCGGTATGGAGCTGACTCTTTGTCAGGCCACGGCTTAGGTGGATTCTGCTTCGCCCGAGGGTCGACGTCCCGATTCTGAGCGGATCGCAGCTGCGCGACATGCGAGCGTAGTTCCTCTCGCCGCTTCTCTCGTTCTTCCGCGCAGAGCCTCTTGCGTTCTTCCTCCTTCTGTTCTCGGAGTCGCATCATGTTCGTCTCGTGCTCCTGAACGGCGCGAGCACGGCTCTCTTTGGTACCTTCGTCCGCCATAAGCGCCTCGACGAGCTTTATCTCGATATCGGCAGCCTCCGAATGGAATTGGTAGATCATCTGAATCCGAAGGCTGATTTTGTATGCTTGGTAGTCATCTGCCATCTTCGACCTGAGAAGTTCCTCATCCATAGGATCGGGCTCCTCTTCTGTGATGGCAGGACCGATGTAGCGTTTACCAAGCGGCAGAGGGTCCGCATTGGTTGGAGGAGAGAATTTGGTGGCCTGATTAGGAGGTGAGTATTGTGGCGACGACGTTTTAAGGGGGGGAGAAGGAAAGGTAGATGTATTGGAGGCTTGACGAGACATGTTATCGGTGGCGCGTGGACGAGCACCCAGGGTCTGGGAAAAAGAAGTAGAAGTAGAAATGGCAGATGGTTTTGGGGGCTGAACCTGCGGCTGTTGGGTGACGATTCCAGCTTCCGAAGCCCAGTTCTGGAAACTGAAAGTGCCACCAGGGTTGGCACTGGTTAGTTCGGCCGAGCGACCCAAAACCGACGGATCAAACGTTTGGAGGTGATCCTGACGACCATAAAGTGTTTCAGACACTGTCAACGGTATGTCAAGGACCATTAACTCACCATCGACAGTGCGGGTAATTTTTTGGGTGGGTTTAGAGGGGTCAAGGTATCAGTGAAGAACGCAGTGGGACTGACGAATTCGAAGTTCCCCCTGGTAGGCGTGGGAGGTATTAGTTGTTTAGAAGTGGAGGGGATAGGGAAAGGGGGGTGGCTTCTAGGTGGAGGTTCTTCAACGACGCTCTCTTCTTCCTCGATAGAGGAAGGTTCAGCAGAGGTGTCGTTGATGTACTCAATGTCTTCGACATCGTCGCTGAAGAAACCGACGAACACACTCATAACAGCCTGCTGTTCTTCGCCGGTCATATCATCCCACTGGTCTTCACGCAAATGGGCGACCTCCAGGCGACGCTCCCACTCGGCGCGGGCGGGCTGTGCAAGTTGCGCGGCTATAGAGTCGAGTCTCTCGAACAGCTCCATTTCGCGAAGTTTTTGCGTCTCCTTGGCAGTCCCGAGATTCTTGTACTTGACAATCAAATCTTTTTGAAGTTTTTCGACGAGTTTCGCTTTCTGGGGTTCGTACCACGTCTCGCAGAATTTGGCCCATTCTTTTCGGACCTTGGTTGAGTGCGATTCGACGGGGGGTGGAGGTGGGGGAGGTATTGAGATTGGTGCCAGCGTTGGTGCTACTTTCACCAAGGAAGTGGATTTGGGTGGTGGAGGGGCAGGGGCAGGTGGAACTGCCTTTGCTGCAGGTGCAGCTGCTTTAGGTTGAGTTCTACGTTTTGGAGGCATTGGGGGAAGAGGAGAATGGAGTAGGGCAAGAGAAAATTATGACGCCACAAGCGAAGGAGGATGAGCAGTAGATGAGAGTGGAAATGTCGGTTCGATTGCTGACTCGTTGCATCGGGTCGCGTGCAGTTTCCCTGGTACAGTTCCCTAAAACGACGTTATCAGGTGCACGATCGGTCCATGATAGGAACTGATGCTGGATGGGTTGGATAGAACAATTCGGGATAGCCGTCTGATTGTAAAAAAAAAAAAAGAAAAAGTTGAAAATAAAGGTTCCTTCAACTGGACGTATATGAGGAGACGTTTAGCGGTGCATGGTGATTACGATCGACATACCAGGAATTTTCGAGCTGGTTTCCAAGTGTTTAGCGTGCGGCGATAAGGAATACGTGTGGACGAATTTGCTAGGGTGAAGGAGATCTGAGTTATGAGAGAGACAATTGGTAGCAAGACAGCGAATGGTCTCTTCACCTGCCATCACCTAATCTGCCTCGCCTTGGCCTCGAGGCAGACCGTTTTAGTCGACCCGCCTGTCCACCGCCGTAATCTTGTGCCTGGTCTGTGGGACTCTTCAATTTAGCGGCTCACCGAGCAACGCCAACGTCGTCGCTAACTGCCATTCTAGCATTGTCTCTAACGCTGCAATCAACGGCGCATAGCCTACCGCACGATAACTTGTAATTGCACTTGGGGAACCGGGATTGTGAATCACAGACGACAGGAAAAATGCCACCCAAGGCTCTGCAACAGGGTCCACTTTCTCATCCCGAATTATCTTTCAAGACGGCGCTGGCAAAAAATCGAGAAAATATGGATGGCACAAGGCCAAAAGAAGGTCATTAACATCCACTGCAAGCTTTGAAATTCAAGGGACTGTCATTGTCGCAAATATCCCGAAGAATAGCCCATGGGGTGACAGATTTATCACCAAAGGGACCGTAGGCACTCATTTGAAAGGTAGGTTTGATGCCGGATCCTGTGATACACGCACCAATGCACTGGCCGTCTTCGAACATCATCGGCCGTCCAAACTGCTACGCCGTTCTGCGGCATGCCGAGGAAGTTGGGCGTCACCGTTTGCTATCCATGGTTAGATGTGCCCAGACATTCTTGGTGGCCACACAGGAATATAGGAGTCTATTTAACAGCAGGTTGAAAAGTCAGAGACGTTTGGTAAAGTGTGATGATCTGGCATGGTTCCGCAGACCAGATTTACGTCTGATGAAGCAGAGCATCCATCAGCGTTTCAACCTACAACAATGTCATGGCGATGTCCTCGGAGCAGAGCACGATTTTAAAAAAAAATACAAAACATGCACGTTTCGGTCCTTATAGGCCTAGTCTGAAACCCTCTGAAACGTGATGCATCGCAGCGGTGAGAGACAGGAGCTGAGCACGAATCGTGTCGGAGTAGACGGGATGGTGACCGCTTGAATGGAGCCCACACAGCCTGGCTAGTAGACTAGTTGTAGTCACTCATTTGCTGCGGTTGCCCGAGCATGCTCAGAAGTGACGAGATACGCCTGTCTAAAGACCTACAAGCATCAAAAAGACCTGACTGCGAAACATTCGACTGTTAGTAGAGGTGTGCGTAGGTATCGTCCACTGTGCAACTTGAATGCTTCAAAAGCAACGATAGTCGGCGATGGCCCCAAGTTCGATCCGAGTCACTCCTCCGATTCGCCTCGACATAAACCAACGAATCATGGAGTAGACAAGAAGTTAGAACGGGTCTGGGAGTCCATTAACTTACTAGTAACGGGACTAAGATTAGTCGACTGCCATTGGTTCAAATTCGCCGAGGACGACCTCCATCTTCAGGGTCGAACCAAAGGGCGTTCAATACATAGTGAATACCTATCCCGCGTGCCAAACCATAAGAATACGAGGTGAGTAGGACAAGTCGACGTTCTTATCTCTAAGTATCATAAAGCCCGTGATCAATTTTCTGAACCGTCTCAGGGACACAGGGCGTTGGACAACTAGTAGTGACAGAGATCGGCTGATGCGTAGCCGCGTTTCCAAGTCTTGATATACGCCCCGTCGATCCCGCCATACACAGTGATCACTCCAAGTTGATCTATCCTTGCCGCGAATGCGCGTTATCTAGTTATCTGAGTGAGCTCCTCCTCTCCATTCTCCGTCAGAATCAGGTGTTGTACAACCGCGCAAGACAACGGCAGGTCGAGAAACTTCTGACGCGTGTTCTGACACGAGGCAACTATTCCATCACAGGCCTCTATCCTCGCTCCCATCCCTCCACCTCACCACAGTCCTCTAACCGAACCACGAGATCAGTCGCTCCAAAGTTCTCGATCGCTCTTTCCTCTCTCAACACCATTCTCAACCAAGTTATCTCACCTCACCTCATTCCAAAGATTACTACCCTAATGCAGAATGCTTCTCAACCACCCACTGCTCCGCTCCCTCCCGATCTCGAGCCCGACGAAGAATGGAAGCAGGCCCTTAGAATAAACATAGAAGACGGCTTACGCTCCATGGTAGACGAGGCCAAACAAAAGCTTAACGATGAGCTCGCAAAAGGCGTCATCAGCCCAGAAGAGCGTGAACGTATCACCGCCGAGCATCTCGCAGCCCTGAAAAATATCCGTCAACTCGCCGAAGAACAGTTCCGGATCGCACTCGAGCGCGAGCGACAGGAGAGACGATGGGCATCTGGTGAACAGTTGGATCGGGAGTGGTCGGAGACCATGATGAAGGAGCAACAGGCTATCTTGGATAGGATAGAGAAGGAGAGGAAGAACAAGGCTCCCATCCCTCCATCCAGCGGCTTGTCTTCGCAGCCCGATCAAACGCAGCTCCTTCCTCAACCACAGCCACAACCCCGACCACAGCCCCAGCCTCCCCCTCCGACCAGACAGCCAGACGTCATCCCCGAAAACACCATCCCTTCCTCATCCATCCCCATCACATCGACCCCTACCCGTAAAGTCGAGCGCGAACGCCTCTCCAGAGCTCCCACTCAGATCATCGACTCAGAACGTGACACTGGCCCCTACTTTTCTCGGTCCATATATCACGACCGAGACGACTTCCCTACTTCTCCAGAGGACATTCCGGTAACCCGGCCTATCGGCAAGGCTCGAGCCGGATCCATGACTTCCTCGATAGGCTCCTACAAGTCTCCCTCCATCCTCGAAACGGACAAGTCGTTCCTAGAACGCTCCAAACATCCTCCCTTGTACGACGAACCCGACACCATACCCCGTTCTATTCGCCCAGCCATCGATCCTCCCGATAGCATTCGCAGAGAAAGCATTCGTCGCAAACCAAGTATGACCACTCGACCCATCGTTCAGGAATTCTGGAAACCATCGATCACGTCCGAAGAAGACGTTCAGATGTCGCGCACGCTCAACTTGGCGAGAGGGAGCAGCACCGCGAGCGCAACGTCGTCTTTCAAAGCGTCTTCTGTCCTCAGCACAACGTTTACGGATCCCCTTGACGTAGTGTCTAGTAATGTCGATAAGGAGAGGTCGAGCATTAATTTTGCAGATCAAGAGTGGAGCGGCGTGGACAGACCCCGGGAGCGGGAGAGAGACAGAGATCGAGACAGAAATAGGGAAAGAGACACCGGTAGGGAGCGGGACCGAGAACGAGAACGAGAAAGAGAAGGGCGAGGGTACGGGTACGGGTACGGGTACGGCCACCCCGACGACCGTCCATCCCACAACGGACATCGCATCAACCCCCTCGAAGACCGTCCAAGCACCACCTCCTCACCTCTCACCTCGCCCAACTCGGCCAACTACGCTCGAGCCCCAGACAACGCCGCCCGCACATACGTCCCACCGCCATCCGCCAGCAGACCCATCATCAACAAGAAATCCTTCACCCTCGATGATGCTTTTCCACCACAGTCCAGTCCTGGATCGAGGAACTGGACTTCGCGCTCACCATTCGAGACACGTTGGGAAGGATCCTCGCGGTCGCCTCATACGCCCGAGGATACGTCACGGAGTTGGCAATCTTCCCATCTGAGGGGGAGATTCTCATCGCAGGACATGCGCCATCACTTCTTACAAGAAGGCAGTTATCATAGTGCTCTTCATGTCCCCGTGCATCACGAGGATTTTGGGGAGGACGGATCAGACGATGGGTTTGATAACAGAAGTTGGCAGACTCGGGATTATAACGAAAGACGGATACAGGATATTGAAGATGGGTTGCGCAAGAGGGAGGAAGCGGCCAGCAAGCGTGAGGAGGAACTGGCGAAGAGGATGGAAGAGATCAGGCGGGAGGAGGAAGCCAGAAAGAAGAAGCTTGAGGAGTCAAAACGCGAAGAAGAAGCTAGGAGGCTAGAGGAGGAAGCTAGACAGCGGGAGGAGGACGACGATGTCGAACGCAAGGCAGCCGAATTGCGCAAAAAGGAGCAGGAAGCTATCCGAAGGGAGAGAATAGCTGCGAAGAAGGCTGAGGACGCAAGACGACTGGAGGAGGAGGCCAAGCGAAAGGATGAAGAAGCCAGGCGAAAGGCAGAGGAGGCGAAACGATTAGGAGCAGAGGCTAAGCGAAAGGAAGAGGAGGCGAAACGATTAGGAGAAGAGGCTAAACGGAAGGAAGAGGAGGCAAGGAAGAGAGAACGAGAGATCCGACTGAAAGAAGAGGAAGCTAGACGGAAAGAGGAAGAGGTGAGGAAGATGGAAGCGGAGGCGAAGAAAAAGGAGGATGATGTCAAGAAGAAGGAGCGAGAGGCCCGGCTGAAAGAAGAAGAGACGAAGCGTAAGGAAAAGGAAGTAAAGTCTCGAGAGGTGGAGGCACGACGAAAAGAGGAAGAGGTTCGGAGGAAAGAAGAAGAGGCCGCGAGGAAGGAGGAGGAAGCGACGTTCAGGGAGATGGAGGCCAGGCGTTTGGAGGAAGAAGCTCGTCGCAAGGAGGAGGATGCCAAACGGATCGAAGAGGAAGCGCGACGTCGCGAGCAAGAGGCACGGCGCAAGGCAGAGGAAACCCGTCTCAAAGAGGAAGACATGCGCCGACGAGCAGACGAGTTGCAAAGACGCGAGGAGGACCTCCGACGTCGCGAAGAAGACCTCATCCGCCGCGAGGTTGAGGTCCGTCGTCGTGAGGACGATAAACAACAAGAAGAGTTCCGAAGGCGAGAGGAGGACATCCGTCGTCAGCGAGCTGAAGAGAGAAAAAGACAGGAGGTATGGGAAACATGGCCTCATGAAGCGTTTGGGTCTTCGCCACCTCTTCAAATGCCGGGTTCCTCTAGCCCTTGGCCGATCCCGAATCGCGGTAACGAACGTAGTGCACCACCTCCTTCGACTCCGCCTACTGATCGAATGAGCACGAGTGCAAGTCGCAGCGGTACCACCAGCAGTGGTTGGTCGTCGACTTCTTTCCGATCTAGTTCCACTACAACAGCGAGCAGTCAACCCTCGAGTACACCTACTCCCAAACCTCCACCCGCCACTCCCAACCCCCCACTTACCGAAGCCGAGTTCCACCGACGCCAAGCTGAACAAGCCCAACAACGCGAAGAGCAGTTCAGGCGGGAACAAGCTCGGCTAGCGATGCAAGACCACGAGCGACAAGCCAAGTCGGGTAAAACGATGTCCAAAGAAGAAGTCGCGAAATTGTTTGAAGCGCATCGAAATCAGTGGGACAAGATCCAGGCACTCGGGGCCTTGATTTGGGAGGACTTTCCTTGGCCAACGTTTAAGCGACCGAAGAGTCCTGAGGAGCTGACATCGCCGGCGATCACTGCGTATATGTTGTCTCCGATTCATCCGCAGGATAGGGGGGCGAAAGAGCGGATAAAGGATAATATCCGGAGATGGCATCCAGATCGGTTCAATTCGCAGTATATGCCAAAGGTCAAGGAGAGCGAGCGGGACAAGGTCTCCGAAGGAGCTGGGACGGTGGCGAGGATATTGAACGACCTCTTGCGCATGAATTCACAAGACATTTTCTGAAATGAAGGACTGTCCCCCGCATCCATGTATATGATACCCACCCACGGAGTTTACTCACCCATCTGTATGCATATTTCAGTTACTCAAGGACGTCACCTACCACTGTTGGGAGGAATATTGTACCATATAACGTTGGGCGTCGTTGCTCAAGTCGTTCTTTATGTATGCCGGTGCTCGTCACCGATTATCTGTTGTTCCAAAATACAAGCATGTCTTTGAAAGAAAGAAGGATGGAGACGAGAACGAAAATCCCGAATTGTTCCAAGCAAGATGTGTACTAATTGGTGTCACAGAAAATCATTCACGCTAACGTCGTCAGTCCAATCCATAGGTCGTATGGGTGCTTATATTCATGACGTGCATGGGTTGCGGTGGGTACATAACGGGGAAAGAGGGACAAAAAAGCAGAATGGCGACAGCATACAGCTCACTACCATCACCACAACCATCATCAGTCACGCATCTTCACAATACACAAGAAAGCAATACGCACGAATTGAAGGGCAGCACCCTTGGTCTTCTTCTCACCACCGAGCTCGAAGCTGAACGCACGACGCATGAGTGATCGCAAAACAAAAGACTGTAGAATTAGACGGGGAAAACGACGTAGTGTTTGCATCGCTTCAAAGAAAGCTGCATCTTGTATTTGCAAACGGTGCATTCCAACCGCAACACGACCTTTTTCGTAGTCTTTGCCTTTTTGTGGAACACAGGTTTGGTCTGACCACCATAACCGGATTGCTTACGGTCGTAACGACGCTTTCCCTGGGCGAACAACGAGTCTTTGCCCTTTTTGTATTGCGTCACCTTGTGGGGCGTACAGAAATACATCACCATTAGAGTACAGAGAGAAAGAGACACTGGAAGAAACGCACGTGTGCTTCTTGCACGTCTTACCCTTGCAGTATGTCCAAATACAATCACATCGTGAGATGGATGGATCTGGATTGGAGGTGACCTGGAAGGAGACTTACATGTCCTTCGAGTCCTATAAAGCGATGGGTCAGCGATGGCTAGTCAGATGGTGGACGGAGATACGTACTTTGGGATGTTGACCATGGTTGTCGGCGACGTTGACGAGTCTTGAGGATATCTACCAGGTCGATCCGTTACTGTCGGCAATCGCCGGCGTAGTGGTACTATGCAGTTACAACTGTAAGGTTCAAACTCAGACAGACATTGCGGGGAGCTCTCCGAAGGACACTTCGGGGAATCGGCTATGATCCAATCTACCGTCCAGTTGCACCTCTCCCCTCTGAGCATAACACTAACAGTGATATGAAGGACCGGAATTAAAACGAGCACCACAAGCCATGCAAACGAGATCCCTCTCAAGTCTATTATGAACATAACTTACGTGCTCGGTCCTCCGCGCTATAGGAACTCCAGACCGATGCCCACCTGCACCCCTCTTCTCAATGACTCACCCTTTGCGGCGACAAGTGGCACTCCGACGTTGACTTCTACTCGGACCGGATCGAAACGGTATATGAGACCCAAACCTGCACTGACTGAGGGTTGCGTGACTGCCGTTTGGATGGAGCGGATAAAGGAAGCTGTGTGACATGACATTGATTGAGGATGAATTCATAGCACAATCGACAGACAACGGAAACATACCATCGTTTCTGCATTGTACTCTCCCTGCATTTATCCATCCATGCAGTTTGACTGGCCATGCGGGTCGGAAAGGGAGGTTGCTCATCATGGACAGTCCGAGGGAGTAATAGAGGTCTCCGCCTACCGATGTGGCTCCTTCGCGTCCACCCATGCCGTCAGCACTGAAGGCACGCACACTGAGCGGACCACCGAGGTGGAATCTGTCCGAGTAGTGAGCCATAGTAGGATCACCGGCTAGGACGTTGAACAGTCCTGCCCGGCCCGTTAGAGACATTGCCGAGTTCTTCGTTAATGCCCAACCACGCTTTGCTTCTGCTTCTGTCCTGCAGAAAGCAATGTCTCCGAGCAAGCTTTGTCTTATACCCGGATGAGGAGTGGGCGTGAATGGATCTGTTTTTCCGGCGATTGCAAGCTCGTCGACGAGTCTGAAGAATGAACCGGCTGTGGGCATCACGGGGTCATTGAGGGTGTCGTGGACGTAGGTGTGCGACAGAGATGCTTTCAGGTTTGGACCAGCGGACTGACGAATGCTGATGGGGGCATCGTCGTTCAATGAACCGATACATCTCCAAGCGATTTCCGAAGCAAACTGAGACGAGGGTGCTTTCTTGAGCAGGGCCCTGACGGCGACTTTCTCCTCTGTACCACCACCGCCCTGTGGGCCGAGTTCGCGTTCTGTGCCTACGACGGCCAATGAGAGGTGAGAGGCCATGTTGGGGGAGACAGGACAGGAAAGGGACGCGTCGAAAGCGCGTTTTGTCTTTGTGCCTATGGATGTGTTGAGGGAGAAAATGTCTGCATGGCCGAGGAGGTTGGTGAACCGCGCCGTGAGGGACGCGCTGCCCTCGCCGTTTCCGACTTCTGTTGAACTCTTGACAAAGTACCAGCCGCGTTCTCGGACGTCGAGCACGACGTCGACCTCGTTGAGTGAGCCATTCTGAGCAGGGACGATTTTTGCGTTGAGTGATTTGAAGAGCTCGGAGTTGTTGAGTGAGAGTGATATCGCGCCGGTCGTTTCGAGGACGGAGCGGAGTGTGGAGCGAGGGTCGCGTGCGAGGTGCGGAGAGAGGACCCAGTCGAGAAATGCGGTGCTCGTGTTGTGTGCGCCGTGGACGCGGACAGCGGCGATGGCGAGGGGTGCATCGAGCTGTGTGATGTGCAACGTCCCGTCCTCGACGTCACTCACGATGTCGACCATGGGGAAGAGAGAGACGAGAGAGGATGTCACGCTGTCACAGGTATTCAGGGGTCACTCGTCGCGTGACAGACGCGTTCGAGGAGGATGATGTACAGCAAAGAGAGAGAGGACGAGCACGACGTCGCTCACCCTGGGTTCATCGCTTTTTACTCGACACTGCCTAGAAAGTCACCCACAGACGATGGCGTCATCCGACTCTTTGACAGACTCGACTTTTACTCCGTTCACGGTGACGACGCACGCTACGTCGCATCGCACGTGTTCAAGACGAACTCGGTCATCAAATTCCTCGGCGCTGGCGGAAAGACGGCCGGTCTGCCCAGCGTCACCCTCAGCTACACACTCGGCCACTCTTTCCTTAGAGAGGCACTCACCGTCAAACAGCTCAAGGTCGAGATATGGGAACCAGCACCCGGTCAGGGAAGGAAAGCCGCAAAGTTTGTCCTCAAGAAACAGGCATCTCCAGGAAACTTGCAGCCCCTCGAGGATCTCCTCTTTGCAAACTCGGACGTTCTCTCAGCACCCATCGTCCTCGCAATCAAGATCGCATCCACGACCGGTGAAAAGGCAAAGTCAAAGACAGTCAGCATCGCCTACGCCGACACATCCGTGCGCGAATTGGGTGCTGCTGAATTCGTCGACACCGACTTGTTCTCCAACACCGAATCCCTCGTCATACAGCTCTCTGCAAAGGAGGCCATCATACCTACCGGAACCGCAACAGGCACAACCGACCGCGACTTTGATCTGAACAAGCTAAAGACCGTCCTCGACCGCTGTGGTGTCGTTGTCACAGAGCGAAAACCAAGTGAGTTCACCGCTAAAAACGTCTTGGACGACATCAAAAAGTTGACCGGAGCAAACGAGGATGCGGAAGAGGCACCAAATACCAGCACCGTCCCCGCACCAGGCGCTCTCGCAGCCCTTCTGACATACCTTTCTCTCCTTTCAGACTCTGCAAACCATGGCGCGTATAAACTCAAGACTCACGATCTCGCCCAGTACATGCGTCTTGATGCGAGCTCAGTCAGGGCACTTTCATTAATCGACTTTGAAGGCTCGGGTAGCATCAACAAGTCTGCCACGCTACTGGGGCTTCTCAACAAGTGTAAGACAGCACAGGGAACGAGGCTGCTCGCAACATGGCTCAAACAGCCCCTCGTTAACTTGCATGAGATACGCAAGAGACAAGATCTAGTGGAAACATTCGTGGATGACTCTTCAGCTAGACGTACTCTCCAGGTAATATATCCCGTGTTTAGTCGACTCTCGGGCTCATCAATGCCTCACTCACAAGGATGAATACCTCAAGTTCATGCCTGATCTGCACCGACTCAGCAAGCGGTTCAAGAAAGGCGTCGCTTCTCTTGAGGACGTCGTCCGAGTGTATCAAGTCGTTTTGAAGGTGAGGCAACGTCCGACTTGCATCGACTCTATCACTCACTAACACTTGTCCCGTTAGCTGCCGGGTCTTCTTGAAACCCTTGAGAGCATTCAGTATGAACAGGAAAAACACCGGAAACTCGTAGAAGAGGTGTATATAGTCCCATTCAAGACCCTTTCCGAAAATCTCTCGAAATATTCGGACATGGTGGAGACCACGCTGGACCTCGCTTCCCTAGATACGCACACGTACACTATCAAGCCCGACTATGATGATGGTCTACAAGCGCTGGCCAATAAACTTATGGAGGCACGTGTGGACATTGCTCACACAATGCCGGCAACTTTACAAAGTAACTGAGAGCCTGACCAACAATATTCCGTTAGGCAAGGGATGGACTCGACGCTGAGCATCGCGCCGTTGCAAAAGACCTTGGGCTCGACCTGGACAAGAAGCTCCATTTGGAAAATTCTTCGACCTATGGATATTGTTTCCGGGTGACCAAAAACGTACGTCAATTACGCTGCTCTGCCGACTTCATGTTCATCAAACGTGTCCGCAAAACTAGGACGCGAAGGTACTGGGGAAGAGCAAAAAGTACACTGAGATCGGAACGATCAAGTCAGGTGTATTCTTCACGACCAAGACCTTGAAGGAGTTTGCGACGGAATATCAAGATGCGCATGATGAATATCAGCGAACGCAATCCGGGCTTGTGAAAGAAGTCGTGAACATTGCCTGTAAGTACTCATTTGTGTGCACCCCGACGGACGTTGATCGACGTGCCGTTTAGCAACGTACACTCCTGTGCTGGAAAATCTGGATCACGTCCTCGCACACCTGGACGTCGTCGTGAGTTTCGCGCACGTTTCTGTCAATGCTCCGGAACCCTACGTCAAGCCTCAAGTATCTGAGAAAGGTACGCCATGTCTCTCAGAGTTTTCTGGCCCATACATGACATATATCAACGAAACAAGGCGAAAGCAGTCTCATCCTGAAAGATGCTCGTCATCCTTGTCTCGAGGTGCAGGACGAAATCAGCTTCATTCCCAATGACGTCGAGATGTTCAAGGGCGAAGGAGAGTTCCAGATTATCACTGCGTCTCGTTCTCCTTTGTACATGATTCGCACTTCATTCTGGCTATTATCATAGCGGGACCCAACATGGGTGGAAAGAGCACTTACATCCGACAAGTGGGTGTGATAGCGCTCATGGCTCAGACAGGTTGTTTCGTCCCTTGTTCTTCTGCCACGTTACCGATATTTGATTCGGTATTGTGTCGTGTTGGTGCGGGTGATTCGCAGTTGAAGGGTGTATCAACATTTATGGCTGAGATGCTCGAAACGGCATCGATCCTGAGGGCGAGTTTACTTAGCTGTGTATGTGTATTGGGGCTGACGAAGTGTGTTGGTCTGCGTCCAAAGATTCGTTGATTATCATTGACGAACTGGGACGAGGTAGGTTATATCGTTGGTTGAAGTATATACGGATCGCTGAGGGTGCGTACAGGAACGTCGACGTATGACGGATTCGGACTCGCATGGGCCATCTCAGAGTACGACCCATGCATTCCCTATCCACTCAATCAAGTAACTAACCCGTCACATAGACACATCGCCTCCAATATCCGCGCGTTCTGCCTCTTTGCGACCCACTTCCACGAACTCACCGCACTTGATCAAGAGATTCCACACGTGAAGAACCTGCACGTCGTCGCGCACGTTGGACAGGAGGAGGGATCGCAGGAACGGGATATCACGTTGCTGTACAAGGTTGAGCCAGGCAAGGAATGTTTTCTTTATACCTCTGGGAATTGCTGTTGATTGATGCATTGGCTCACTCATATCTGTGTGGGGTCAATCGTGATCACAGGCGTCTCGGATCAGAGCTTTGGTATTCATGTTGCGCAGCTTGCCAATTTCCCTGAGAACGTTGTCAAGGTGAGTGCAACATATGCCATGCTTCGCGTCGTTAGATACATTGCTCACTCATGGCCGTGTATGATTCGACACTCAGCTTGCGAAACGCAAGGCAGACGAGCTGGAGGACTTTGCGGTGGGTCAACATCCAGAGCCGCAGCACCCAGACGACGTCACCGCGGAAGGGATTCAAATCGTCGAAGAGCTCCTCCGTAAATGGGCCGACGCCACGGATACGGGTGAGACTGCGACCACGGATGGCGATGATGTCGTCATGGCGGACGTTGACACAGATGCACAACTGGAGCAACTGCGTCGGTGTGTAGAAGAATTCCAGCCACGGATAGAGGCCAATGCATGGGTGCAATCGATGCTGGCGTCTTTGTGAGGGGGCCAGAGATACACCGATGCCTTTGGAGAACTCCGACGTGCCTAGAGAATGCGTGCTTTTTTGCTTTCGATCGATCGCTATACATACTCAGTTGCTGTCTAGTATTGTAGATAACTGTAACATATCCACACTGCTACTCATTTTGTTACTCTGCATCAACGTCGTCTTCGTTGGCGTTTTCGGGATCACCTGGGTCCTTACCTTCCTCTTCGCTTTCGTCTTCGTTTTCGAGATGCAGATCGGGCATGGGCTCGGATTGTGCTGAGACACCTCTGAGTCGTTTCTTCTTGCCAGCTTCACGAGCCGCGATTGTCACGTCCTCTCCAAAGAGGCGTAAACTGAGGGCACTAATAGACAAGACAAGTACGTCGACGGGGAGTCAGGATAACACGACACACGAACAATGAAACGCACCTTTTGGCTTTTTTATCGATCATGAGCGTCACTGACACGTTGGATTTCCAAAGTGGCAACATGAGATCGCGAGAGAGCCTAGCGAAACATGTCAGGATGATGCGTTTGTATTTTTTTTAACAAAAAAGGATGAATGATGATGGGGTCAAGTGAGTCCACTTACGTCGTATCCTCCGATGGCGATGCGAGGAACCGCACGACGTGACTTCCCGCACCTATGCATCAGAAAACCCAACGCTCAGCACACACGCCAACGTCAAGACTCATTCACGCACCTCGTCCCTCGATCGCCGACCGAAACGGTTCCTGGAACGACGTACACAACGGATAATACGTCCCCAACAACACCCTCAGTGACACCCAATCGCTTACCATCACACACTCCGGATCCACGTAGGGCAACACTACCGGGAGCCCTTCGCCGAGGATCCGGAATTGAGCGTCCATGCCTCGTCCGGCGTCTTGTTTGGTGATGACTTTGGTACCGGCTGTCATGAGTCGCATGCGGGTGTAGTCGTTGTGGTGGATAACGGACTTGACGAGGGGGTTGGTGAGGTAGAGAGAGCGAACGGGGTCGCCGACTGGGTTGCGGACGAGGACGTTGGAGGAGGGGAAGGCGGAGGTGAGCTGGAGTTGTTGTCTGTTTGAGGGGGAAATTGATTGGTGATCGTGTGAGTCATTGTGAATGGAGTGGAAGGATGAGAACTACGTACTTGCAGAGAGCGAGTGCGGGGTCATCGGGCGATAGGAAGGTGTAGGGCATCTCCCTGAAACCTGGATCGGACAACTTGGGTATGCTGGAGGGCACGGGTTGGGAATCGTCAATAACAGGCTCGTCCTCCATCATCGCCGTATCGTCCTCGGCGATGCTGGTGCTAGGCACTTGTCCAGACTCGGATGCGGAGATGTTGGTCTCGAGCTTGGGCTTTTTGGCTTCTGGGCTGGCTACATCTGTTTCCTCGGCAACCCTTTTCGATGTGTTTGCACGTTTATGGCTGGGTTTGCGCTCCAATACTGCGACGAAAAACCCGCCTGTGTCTTGGAGATGCGGGTATATACGCATGCAGCGCTCGAGGTTGAGGGAGTTAGCATTGCTAGGGGGCCAGTGGGTCTCAACCATCTTCGACTCCGTACGTTTGTCATCAGGAATGCTTCCGATGAAGGCAGCCCATGAAGAATATGAAGTGTCGATCGCACGACCAATCGTGGGTGACCAGCTCGTGATACCGGGACGGCGAATCAATTCGGGCAATCGGGAGGAAACATCCAACAGCTCAAACTCCGGATTGGAGTTGAGGGCAGCAGCGATGACGGCCTCGTTTTCCACTGGGTTTAGAGAACATGTTGAGTAAACGATGCGACCATCTGGCTCGAGCATTCGCATTGCGCGTTGGAGGATACGGACTTGAAGCCTTCAAGGATAGGTCGGATATGAACGCCGCGAAGAGCAGTCAACTCGAGTCAACGAACCCATGTAATCCATTCCCATCCAAGGGCTGCCAACGCTTCCAAATTCCAATGTTCTTCCGGAGTGTACCATCTCCACTGCACGGTACATCACAAAGGATACGGTCGAATAACAGCTGACTGGGTGTTTTCTTGACCGCCCGACGCTTCTCAGTCGGTGCGGACCGAAGGACTGGGTAGATTGACGCATCCAAGTTAGTGACCATAAAAGCGGGACTTGGAAGACGGGACGATTGGTGAATTAGCAGATGAGATCGTCTCGCATCGCTGTCATTAGCGATTAGCAGTCCTGGAGGTGTTGAGGTTGCAGTTGCAGTGTCATTCGCGTGCAGTGCCTCAAGCAGTTGAGCAGTCTTCAAATAAAAATGGATGATAAATATAGACAGAGCGATGCGGTAAATACCTTGGATCCAGGTGCTGCACACATATCGATGACCTTGGCGTGGTTAAAAGACGAATGTGAAGTGAGCATTAGCTTACCTTGTGATGCGGCAGAACATCAAGGAATAGAGGAGGTAACATGCTTACAGCTTCTTGCCGTGATATGTTTCCCACTTCAGTCTCGTGAACCAAAAAGGAGTGAAACTTTTTGAACTCTGGCGATTTCCTCAAGACCTTTTTTGATACATTGAACTGCCATGCAAGCCCATCAGGGTACCAAGGCAACTGGGCTGGCGGTGGGATGACTTCGTCTTCGAAGACAACGTTGTTCAGCAGAGGGACGTATATGTCCTTTATCGTCCTCCCGAGCGTTTGAGCTATTTCTCTGCTGCCCGTTATCCGGAAAGTAGTCGGAAGTGGAGAGCGCAGCGAATCCATAAACGTCTCCCATTCATCCTCCGGAATAAATTTCTGTGCTCTGTAGTATGCGCTGAATCGCTCATTCTTCATGTCCTCACGCAGAAGCATGCCCCGGTCATCGTCCTCTGGGGCCGTGTTCCGATCAGACCTCCCACGTCCACGTCCACGTCCACGTCCACGTCTACCTTTTCTCTACGAAAGATCTTGCGTTATGACTCCATAAGCCAGCATGGATGGACGTACGGGCATGTTGATTGTTGGGATACTTGGATATGAGTCGAGGGCGGTTGTTTGGAACACAAGGCTTTGCCAAACAACCACTTTTGGGTGCACCCTTGCGACGCGCGTCGTTGTCTGATCAATCCACCACGTCTCGGTAAACGTCCATCATGGCACAACGTCCAGTTGCTGAAATACAGGTACCCTCAGAGGACCCGAAGAAGAAGAAGGAAAACGAAGAAGAGGAGAATAAACCCGCAGATAAGAAACCCGGCGCGTCCAAAGCTAATGGGGACAAGAAGGAAGAGGAGGAAGAACTGTCTGAAGAGGACGCTCAGCTCAAGGTTGAGCTTGAGATGCTTGTCGAGAGATTGAAGGAACCCAACACAGAGTTGTATCGGCCTGCTCTAGAGACGTTGCGTGTCCTCATACGAACATCGACATCGTCCATGACATCAGTCCCTAAACCTCTCAAGTTCCTGCATCCTCATTACCCCGAACTTCAGAAGCTCTTCGATACATGGCCGCCATCAGAAAACAAGAGTCTCTTCGCAGACATCTTATCTGTGCTCGCTATGACGTACTCGGATACCCAACCACGAGGGACTCTCCGCTATCGCCTGTTATCCGCCTCTCTTCTCCCTCCGTCATCGACCATACCGGAGCCAGGTTCGTGGGGCCACGAGTACATCCGTCATCTTGCTGCCGAGCTTGGAGAGGAGTACACGGCGCGGCAAGAAGGCGAGGAGGCTGTTCCTGCACCTGCTGCCACTGAAGGCGACGCTGCTGCTCCGAAATCCGAGGCTGTCGAGATTCTTGGGACCATTGATGATTTGCGCGCGCTCGCACTAGAATGCGCCAAGTTCTTCATTGGACATAACGCCGAGCCAGACGCTGTTGATCTCTTTGTCGAGTTGGAAATGGTCGATCGAATAGTGGACTTGGTGGATGACAACACCTTTGGACGCGTTTGCATATATATGGACCGCTGTGTCACACTTCTTCCCCCTCCCGATGATGTGGCTTTTCTGCGAGCGATTCACAAGATTTACATTCATTTTTCCAAGTTCCCCGAAGCCCTGAGTGTGGCTATTCGCCTTAATGACTCGGAGTTAATCCGAGAGGATTTCAACGCATCCGGGAACCCGGTTGTCACGCTGCTTTTGCTGTCATGTTTAGTATTTTGACTTGCTATTCTACGGTTATGCGGAGGCAACTCGCTTTTCTCCTTGCTCGTGCTCATATACCGGTGGAGTGGGTACAGCCTCCAGCATCTGAGGATGCCGATGCAGAAACTGAACTCCCTGAGGATATTATGGAATGCCTCAGCAACTCCCACCTGAGTAGATTCTTCAGGGAGTTCGGGAAAGAGGTCGGTGTAGGGGAATCCAAGAGCTTAGAAGATGTATACAAGACCCATTTGGAGAACACGCGAGGAGGCATATCCGCGAATGTTGACTCCGCGCGGGGGAACCTGGCGGGTACTTTTGTCAATGCGTTCGTCAATGCGGGCTTCGGGAACGATAAACTCATGGTAGAGGCTGAGGAGGGTAATAGTTGGGTATACAAGAACAAGGATCACGGTATGATGAGTGCCGCGGCCAGCTTGGGTCTCAGTTTGCTCTGGGATACGGACATTGGTCTCAGTCATGTCGACAAGTACACGTACTCTTCCGAAGAACATATCAAGGCCGGTGCCCTCCTTGCGACAGGTCTCTTGAACACCAGCGTACGGACGGAAGCGGATGCAGCTCTAGCGCTTCTCGGAGACTACACGACAAATCCATCACTATCCCTTAAAACGGCTTCTATTGTTGGTCTCGGATTGGCATATGCTGGTTCGCATCGGGAGGACCTACTGAGCCTACTCCTTCCCGCGGTTGCTGATGACTCTACTTCGATGGAGGTTGCTGCATTGAGTGCACTATCCCTTGGTTTTGTATTCGTTGGGAGTGCAAATGGTGAAATCACGAGTACTATCCTCCAAACGCTGATGGAAAGAGAAGAGAAGGTACTTGGGGACAAGTGGGGTCGCTTCCTTGCACTCGGTCTCGCACTTCTCTATGTTGGGCTCCAAGATGCGTCGGACGCAACACTTGAAACGCTGAAAGCTATCGAACACCCTATCTCAAAACAGGCACAGATTCTCGTAGAGGTCTGCTCCTTCGCAGCAACGGGCAACGTTTTGCGAGTACAGAGACTTCTCCATCTTTGTGGTGAGCACCTGGAAGCTGTGAAGGAGAGAGAGGCAGAAAGGGAGAGGGAAAAAGATGAGAAGAAGGACGACAAAAAGGAGGATAAGAAGGAGGAACCACCAAAGCCGGACGATACTATGTACTCATTCGCTGTGCTTGGCATCGCCATTATTGCGATGGGCGAAGACATCGGTGCAGAAATGTCTATGCGGCAGTTCAACCATTTGATGCACTATGGGGATCCCATCATTCGTAAAGCCGTCCCTCTAGCTCTCGGTCTGATCAGTGCTTCAAATCCACAGCTCCCTGTTCTTGACACGCTATCGAAATATAGTCACGATAACGACCTCCAAGTCGCGCTCAACGCCATCTTTGCGATGGGTCTCGTTGGTGCAGGTAGTAACAATGCTCGCCTTGCTCAAATGCTGAGACAACTGGCTGGCTACTACTACAAGGAACCCGACTGCTTGTTCACCGTGCGCATCGCTCAAGGATTGGTACACATGGGCAAGGGTACGATAGGTCTCAACCCCTTCTTCTCTGACCGCAACATCATGAGTCGGCCCGCCGTCGCTGGTTTGCTAGCGACGATCATGGCGTTCACTGATGCAAAAGCCTTTGTTCTGGACCGATATCACTGGATGTTGTACTACCTCGCTCCATCGATGTACCCGCGTTTCCTTATCACGCTTAACGAGGACCTCGAAAACCTTCCTGTGACTGTCCGCGTGGGCCAGGCTGTTGACGTGGTTGGCCAAGCTGGCAAACCTCGCACGATCTCTGGTTTCCAGACACACACGACGCCTGTGCGCTTGGGTACGACCGAGCGCGGGGAGCTAGCAACGGAGGAATACATACCGTATGCACATGTTCTCGAAGGGTTTGTGATTCTTCGCAAGAACCCCGGGTACGAGAAGGAAGCTGCCATGCAGCTGTAATTCTTTGGGCGGGTGTACTTGTCGTCGGAATATATTCAGTTTGAATCGCCCAGATAATTAGATAGATCGTCGCGATAATCTACTTCCTACAGTAATTGCGCTCTGCTCATTTCGTCAGATGTTGGCCCTAACTTCACGGAGTGGGAGAAGGTATGCAGCAATGTCGTACTGTGAACGGAAGAAGGGAGAGCACCGTTTTGACGGAAAAGGTGATTTCGACACGAGGAGGTCGCCGAGGCATGACTTTATCGAGGAGAAAGAGGCCATACCTTGAAAATGGGAAAAGCGACCCGAGAAAGCTAGACGAATTAGTGGAATTGTTACATGTTAGTGTAAAGACATTGGAATTTATCATCATACGCTACCAAGTCTCTCAGTTATATCATTTACATCTCCAGCCCTTCCGGCATGTGGTCTAGGAACTGGTCAATCTCCTTTCTCTAGAAAGAACAGTAAGGGTTGGCATATTACGCCATGGGATATCTGGCAGTTTCTCAGTAGTCCCAACGACGTGGTCGCCCTGTATTGTGATACTCAGACCACTGAGGTCTCCATGGGTGAAGAATGACTTTATCCAGGAACGAACCTGCAGAGAAGTCATCCTTCTGAATCAACTTGAAGATGCCCCCGTCGGAAATCGCGAATAGTTTTGCATGGCGTCAAGGAGGTGTCACAGTATCGACCAACGTATAACACTTCCCTCAGATAACGAGTGAGCTCAGTAGTCTTGGCGGCAGTAACGACAGCAAAGCAAAAACGGACTCGGTGAACTTGGCTGATCGAGTGTCAGACGATACTTTGGCTGGTCGTTGCCTTTTTGGGTGACTATAACTCTGTGGCAAAACTCTTCCTTCTGTCTGGACATTTGCCATTGCTAGTCCATTCACCTCTTGTACCCGCTATACGCCATGGTCGGGTGGTCTGTTACCTCGCTATACCAAGTGCCTCGTCACTGCACGCCAAAAGCACGCGAAGCCGTACTTGGCATCATCAACTCAGCTCCAGCACCGTTGAGGACCAGAGACATTTACAATCTCCTTCGACCCTCCGCCAAATCCAGCCCTCCCGCCGACACACCGTCTAGAACTGGCAAGGACGAGAGTGTTCGGTCCATGACGTACGTCTTTTCATTTTTTATTTCCTCTGGAACACAAGCACTCAAGTGATGCGTCCCACAGGTATCTAAAGACGGTCGTCCTTCGCGAATTGGCCGGCCGGAATTACATCGAGAAGGTCAGAATGAAAGGCACAACCAATGCCTGGGTATGGAGACCTAAAGCAGCCCCTCCTGTCATCCGGACCAAGTCGACGATATCACCGACCCCCTCCCTTCCAGGCTTTCAAGAGTTACCGCCTGCAGCGGTAGGCGTAGGTGAAGATTGGAGTCACCTCAACAAGCGAAGGCAGAGGGCAAGAGAAGGGAAGGTAGAAAGAGACTTGCAAAGGATGCGGGTTGTGCAGAAGTTCCAGAGAAGGGCGGCACGTCAAGCATTGAATCCTACTGAGGCGAAAAGTATACCGTCATCGGTAGCGTCGCAGTCAAACTGACAGTCTTTCCAATGTCATCTTCCTCACTTCAGCTCAATATTTAGCACTTCGTAACAACGGAGCGAACTTGAATTATCACCTGCAACAGAACAAGATTCTGAATCTGCAAAGTCTGCGCAATGTAAGTAAATTGTCATAACCAGACGCGTCGGATGACATTGTCGAACTACCATTCGTGCAACATGTCCGATTCATGACTACCTCAAATGTAGGTGTAGCAGGGCCGTCCTGTCTGACGAACCGTGACCGAGGATCAGTCGATCACACAGTTCCCGGCCGACGACCAGATGGCACCTATTCACATATTGCAGCGCTAGGAACATGCCTACATCTATTCTATTTTGTCTTCTGTCGGCTTGATACATTGTCTTGGATTCCAAGGAGCGCAAAGTCGCGCTCATGTTTGATACAGGTAGGAAATTACCCAGATGGCATTGGTAACTTTCTTTACGCGTTCCTTTGACCCATGCCTCTTTGCAGGAAGCACAGAAACCATTCGTTTTCATCTGTCATGTTCATTCAAATATTCATGACCATTGCAGGTGCTATCATGGAGTTAAGTCTGTCAAGAGTTCGGAGCTTGAGCAACTAGTCCTACCGAGTTTTTCCCCCAAAGTTACTGCGAATACCTTTGGCATTTCCAAAGGCACGTATAACGGGGAATGTCGCGAATTTGAAGATTTCCTCGGACACTGCTACAATGGTGATGACAAGCCCTCAGGAGTCAAAGCTCGACCTTGTGTCCACCGAGTCCGTTCGTAAGTCCTAGGCGTTGCACCATTCGATGGCAATAAGCGTCTCGTTTTCATCTCTCTATCGTAGCCACGCTCAATCTCACCCGTCCATTTTTACACTTAGAAAACCTGCTTCTTGGCGACAGTGATGGTCAGCTGTGGGTCATCGACTGCAAGAGTGGTCTGAGACACGTTCGATCCGTATTCCTCATATGTGAAGGGGCTGGGTACCATCTGTCGTCGGATTATACGGGAAACCCGGTCAGTTTCCCTTCACAGGGGGCTCAACTACTCTTTAGAAGGCGTGCGGTCAGAACGCATTAACTTGGTAAGCAATAGGTTTGCGCCTGTGGTGACATCGTTGTCGTCTCAAACCTTGCATAGATAGATTGAAGCCCCCTCTAAAACGGCCGCGACTGACACCTATTTACTTAGGCAGTGTGACAGTTTGCACTGGGTGGAGATCATCAAGGTAAATACACCGTGAAGGGTCTACTTCGGTGAAAGTCTGGGGGTTGTCAATGAGATATTCGACGATAGGGCCAAATACAGAAAAAAGCTACGCACAGAGCAATAGCTTGGTGACGAAGGAACGCATCAATGCGTCAACCTTACAGATGGGCCAGCCATACAGTACTAGAGTTCGAAAATTTGAATTGAACGAACCATTACATAGACTATCTTATATAAAAAGGAGCATAGGCTGTACTAATTCAAAGAAGATTGAATTCAACCTGAAACAGTATTTATAATTATTAGGCACTTTGATTGATTACTAGAGGCAATTGCAGTAATATCTGGGGGATATGTCAATGGTTGGTCGGGGGAGTTAGGGTGTGATGCATGCGTTAAGGTGAGCGCAGTTCGTGAGATCCATTGTACTGATTATTGTGTCGATTGTTGGAGTCCTGCATGGGGTTATGATCGGTTATCTTGTTATGAAAAGGTGGAGCCCTATAAATCGACGTTTCATTTTGACCATTGCCAGGAGAGAACATCAATCCATCGTCAGAGCAGAGCCAGAGCCTACGCGAAGACTTGACAAGGACCTTCACTGGCAGGCTAGAGCACCTGTATGGCACTCTCGCTCGCCGAGCAATCGTCGAAAGCTCAAGTTTGCTGATAGGCTAGTAGTAGAGCCTGAGCGGGGAGTAAGTTGTGTGTTTGATCCATCGGAACGACAGTGATGTGTCTTACTGTTCCGACTAGTAAGCAGTATGTCCTGACTGTGTGTACGGTACGTTCCTCCTTGGAAACTAGGTTAAAAATATGAAACCAATTTAAACCAAAATTATCCCCTGCTAACTTGAAGGTTCAGGAGCTCTCAGCAAGCGAACTTGAGAAGCGTTATTGGTTCCCGAAAGCTAAAGGAGACGTCCCGCCTCTGTACTGTGGGGCTGATATGTATATAGATACTTTTAACGCGAAAGCCACACGTTGAGCTGTTTTCGTGAAGGAACCCCTTCCCTTCACACCGTCCCAGTTCCTTTCCTTTTCGTGTGGTGTTACAGCTTCAATGACGCTTCCCCTAGTAGAGAGTGAGCACCGTGACGATGGTCGGAACTTTCCTCTTCTGATTATATGAGCTATGTTGCTTCTCAGATGTCCTCAGCGTTTTCCAAGGCCTTGCCTTGCTGATCACGCTGTTCCGTGTGTGCTTTCGTGTCTGGATCGGTCGATTTTGGTGGGAGGACGCCTGGGCTTCTGTAAGTCTGTATCGATTGACAGGTTGCCAGGCGCTGAGCCTCATCGCAAATCTTGTAGATCGCTTTCATCTGCGGAGTCCTTTCTCTCATCACGATGTACACGCATGATTCAAATGGTGAGATAAATTCAAGTTTGCTCGTACCATCGACAGAGTCATGCTCACCGTTTGCTTTCCACACAGATGGAGGTGTCGCATTTGCTTCGGGCTGGATATACATGTATACATGGCCAGGAATAATATGGTAAGGCACTCTCCCAGAATGATGACCTGAGTTCAGTGCTAATGTTGACTTACTCCCTTCCGTCGTCTGTTAGGTCAGTACGTTTGAGCCTGGTAGCCTCGGTCGCACGGGTGATTCAGCCAGGGAGACTTCGCCAGCTAACCGTGGCAGCCGGCTGGTTCTTTGCCCTCTTGTACCTGGCCCTCGCCGCAGAGAAAACAGTGTTGTGCATGTCCATTTTTGAACAATTCCAGCGAGGTGGTAGCCGAGGTGTGTATATTTGCCTGCCAAGCCGAGCAGTGGCCGTAGGTGAGGTAACAGGTATGTATGGACTGTGTTCGAGTAGGAGATCGATCCTCACCTCTTTCCCTGGAGCCGATATAATCTCCGACACGATCGTGGTCGCCCTACCGCTACGAATCTTCTGGGGTGTACGTCTGCGGGCGAACCAACGCAGAATGATCCTGGCAATATTTTGTTCGAGTGCTGCAGTGACAGTAACATCGGTTCTACATTCAATTGCAGAGATGACCGCTGGAACGACATCATGGCAAGCTTATGCGACTTTAGTAGAGATCGTTGTCTCATTGGTCGTATGCAATCTGCTCGTGATCACCACACTCTTTTATCGAAAGGTGGTGAAGGAACTCACACGAATACCTGAGGCACACCCATTCACAACTGTTGCGGGGATCGACAGCGACGATGACTTTTCGCGGCCGATCGCAACCACAGAGTCAAGTGGGTGGACGCATTTCCTCACGATTATAGAGTGCACGATTAGCACTAGTAGCATACGGACGGTGTCAACATCTCGAAAGTAATAATTAAACTCGGACTTCTGGTGAATGGATTATCGTACTTTGTCCTGTGTCCATAGTTGACGCTTTCGTATAGAACTTGATTCATAGTGAATGCGTCGCCTGGATCGAGGTAGTTCATCCTCAAAGGTCACCGGGGGTGCAGACTGTGCAGTGTGGCGACTCGAACGCGATAGTTCACAACAGCTCGTGGGCTTCAAAGTGACAGCTGATATGATATGGTCATGACTAGCGCTTGAATGCAGCCCGGGGATCCGATGTCAGGATATTCTGTAAGAACTTGGCAAACAAGTTAGCTTGAATTATAGTAATTGACTTGGCCCTTTTCAGGAGTTCAATTGTAGAAGTAGTTGAAAAATCTTCGTATTCTTGTGTCCAATTGAGCGAGCCGAGACACTCACCCAAACTGGACCTTTCCCGGGCTCCGTAAGTAGTCCCAGGGCATAGTATTGAGTGCATAACGAGCAGGCGGCGCAGTTCACAGCGTGACAGAAAGATGCTAAACACAGTTTGATTGTAAGACGTTCTTTCACACGTTAGTGTTCGGCCTCCGGAGCTCCAGCTACTAGTCGAACTGCACTCAAGTTACAGGTGCGATCTTTTGGGCTGTAAGTGTATCTATCAAGGGTGGTCAAAGATCCAGCAACCGGTTTTATCTTCCTCCCAGACGCCATCACCTTTGGCATTTCCGGCAAGGGCACATGTTGTAGGGGGAATGTCGAGTCGCAAACTTTGAAGATTGCCTTGGACACTGTTGCAAAGGTAGTGACAAGCCTCAGTCTCCCTCACTCACGATGGCGTTTGGTGTCATTGTCACCGGATTGTACAAGAAACCCAGTCCGTTCTGTTTCCAGGGGAAATCAATTGCTCTTTAGCAGACATGTAGTCAGAATTCATTGGCATGGTAAGTAATAGGTTTATGTTTGTGCTCTTGGTGACATCATGATCATTTTGTCTCAAACCTTCTGTGGATTTGTTCTGAAAACGCCTCCGAAACGACTGATGGCAGTGACGGATACATGGCTGTGTTTTCCAATTAGGTATAGTATGACGATCCACATTGAATGGAGATTATCAAGGCAGAGACCCCGTTCAGGGTGAGGGGGAAAATCCTCTGATGACGGGTTGATGTTCCCTTTTGTCTTCAAGGTGAGATGTTGTTTTGGAGGGCTCCATCCTTTACATGACGAGATAAGTCATCGTTACCCCGACTCTCCCGACCATATATACGCCCGGCCACATCAATATTTCTGAAAAAGAGATTTATAATTGCACGGGCCGGTACCAACTGTTCATGCCCGCTGTATTACCGTTTCAGGTTTGATTTAAGAATCGAGTCTTACTTTTCGAATGGGCACTGCGTATAAATTGTACCGAAGAAAACTTTCCATGGCTTGGTCACATCGCAATCAGGTTGAGTACAGCAATCCGTTCCTTCGTCCCCAAGCCAACACTATCACTGTGCGCGCGACTTCTTTCGGTCCTATCATCAAGTCTCCAAGTGCCTTCACTCATATATCCTTGGCGCCGACGGTGACAGTAGCCTGGATGACGCAAGATGGATTGGTTGATGTGACTGATCCGTTGGAATAATCGCGGGGTCGACCGTATTGCCGAGGGGGTTGGCTACTAGTACCGGCATGTATGTGAGACTGAATGGTACTTACCTGGCGACCTTTGTCAGAAAGTATGGATCATCCAGGTTCAATTGTTCATCCTCCAAGCGAAGGTTTAGCTCTCGGCGAGCGAGCAGCTTTGCCATTGGCTCGCAAAAGCTAAAGGAGACGTCCTGCTTTTGTATTGTATGGCTGATATGTACATGTTTCGAACATGAAAAGCACACATTGAGCTACTGTCGTGAAGAAACACATTCCCTTCACACCCTCCAATCACTTCCCCTTCCGTTTGGTGGTGCGCCTTCAATGGCTCTTCCCCTAGCAGAGGGTGAGTGTCGTAACGATGATTGGGACCTCCTCTGATGGGCTGTGTTCCCTCTCAGATGTCCTAAGCGTCTTCCAAGGCCTTGCCTTGCTGCTCACGCTGTTCCGTGTGAGCTATCGTGTCCGGGTCGGTCGGTTTTGGTGGGAGGATGCTTGGGCCTTTGTGAGTATTAGTCTACATATGTGTGTTGAGAACTGGTTCCGACCGCTCATCCCGTAGATTGCTTTCATCTGCGGAGTCCTGTCTCTCATCACGATGTACACGCATGATTCAAATGGTGAGATAAATTCAAGTTTGCTTGTACCATCGACAGAATTATGCTCACCATTTTCATACAGAGGAAAGTGTCGCGTTTGTTTCGGGCTGGATATACATGTATACATGGCCAGGAATAATATGGTAAGGCACTCTCCCAGAATGATGACCCGAGTTCAGTGCCAATGTTGACTTGCCCCCTCCCGTCGTCCTGTTAGGTCAGTACGTTTGAGCCTGGTGGCCTCGGTCGCACGAGTGATTCAGCCAGGGAGACTTCGCCAGCTAACCGTGGCAGCTGGCTGGTTCTTTGCCCTCTTGTACCTGGCCCTCGCCGCAGAGAAAACAGTGTTGTGCATGTCCATTTTTGAACAATTCCAGCGAGGTGGTAGCCGAGGTGTGTATATTTGCCTGCCGAGTCGAGCAGTGGCCGTAGGTGAGGTAACAGGTATGTATGGACTGTGTTCGAGTAGGAGATCGATCCTCACCTCTTTCCCTGGAGCCGATATAATCTCTGACACGATCGTGGTCGCCCTACCGTTACGAATCTTCTGGGGTGTACGTCTGCGGGCGAACCAACGCAGAATGATCCTGGCAATATTTTGTTCGAGTGCTGCAGTGACAGTAACATCGGTTCTACATTCAATTGCAGAGATGACCGCTGGAACGACATCATGGCAAGCTTATGCGACTTTAGTAGAGGTGAGGGCATTGATACTTGCTCCCTGCACCACATCTCACAGTGAATGATCTGAAGATCGTTGTCTCATTGGTCGTATGCAATCTGCTCGTGATCACCACACTCTTCTATCGGAAGGTGGTGAAGGAACCCACACGAATACCTGAGGCACACCCATTCACAACTGTTGCGGGGATCGACAGCGACGATGACTTTTCGCGGCCGATCGCAACCACAGATTCAAGTGGGTGGACGCATTTCCTCACGATTATAGAGTGCACGATTAGCACTAGTAGCATACGGACAGTGTCAACATCTCAAAAGTAATAGTCAAACACGGACTGTCTGGTGAATGGATGACCATACATGTTCCAGTGTTCATAGTTGATGCTCTCCTTGTACGGCTGTATTACTTGATCCTTGGTGAATGCGAGAAACTGAATTCCAAGCAAGTACACGTACTTGTAAGTGGGTTGAAGTCTTTCGACCTTAAGGCAGTCTGACAGCTTGAATGACATAGTTCACAACAGTCAGTGTGTGTCCTACCTACAGTCCAATTGTTGCGAAACCATCCTGTAAGACTCGGAGAGAAGACTGAGAGTTATTACCCTGGTCAAGCACTGTTGTGGCTGAAGGAGATTGATTACAAACACTAGTCACATAATCTTAAAACCCCCTTTCGAGGGGTCAAATACCGTAGTCAATTGAACGATCTTTGTATTCTTGCTTGCTGTACCCGACCCAAGATGGCGCCTCCTCGTCGATCCCGTTCAAATTCCTCTGTATCAATGCAAAATAACGCAAACCACCGCACTAAACAATCTCTAGCAGATCGTCACTCCGAAGATCCCAGTCCGCAACCCTCTACGAACATTGGCATGTCCCCTGCCTCACGGTATATGTCCAATATGAAGGTCATTCGCCGAAGAGACTCCTCCATTGTATCCATATTCGATCAATTTAGCCATGTCTGTGTGTACCATCATAACGGAGACAAATGGGAGAAGCAGGGCTTCGAGGGGAGCATGTTCCTCTACGAGCGGTATGAAGACTGCACACCGTGTCTTGCCACTCACCCCTTTACTCACATTTCATTCTTCTTGTCATTCAAAGTGATTCCTACCCACCATATGGTCTCTATATCATGAACCGCGTTGGAATGGAAGATTACATCCAACGATTATATCCCGAAGACAGCGTTGGCGTTCATGGCAACTACCTTATGATGCGCCACTATCCTGACTTTACCGCCCGCCGATTAACTGAAGCACGCTCAAAGCTACCTTTATCCTTGCAGGAGGGTCCTGCGACTAAATTCGCACCCGAATTTGCTATCGCAGACCCAGAGAAACTGCAAGACACAGAAAAGGGCCGGTCACTGACTGTCGGATTGTGGTGCTTTGCGACCGATGCAAGGGAACCAATGACGGATGTAGTAACAAGATTACATGGTTATATCAAGAAGAATATGCCATATCCTGACGAGTTCAGGTACGGTCCAGATAGACCGCCACCTCCAAGTTTTCGATCTATTTCTAGAAATAGTGACCGCGCGCATCACATGCGTTCTGCGTCAAGTGCCTCAAATACTAGCAGTATCCATAGCATCTCAGAGTCCGGAGAAGAAGACGATCGCCCTGCTCCATCCGTCTCTACCGCTGCCAATGGTCGAAATGTTTCTGAACTCGACAAACTCTTCGCCAAATTGGGTGGCATTGAGACACGACCTTCCCAGGTGCAGTCTTCAGCTGCTACTGGTGGATCAGGGACCACAGCCGCCAGTCTTCTAGCGAGCTTCTCGGGCCCTTCCCGCACAATGTCTGTGCCGCCACCATCATCCTCAGCTGCAACAGCCCCTACACGCGGTCTTGCATTGTTAGACACTATTTTTGCATCAGCAACTCCACCCCCACCTCGTCCTGCATCTCAAACCGGCACTCGTTCTCAACGCATTGGTCCCCAGTCTACTACACACTTCAATCGTATTCCTTACAACCCGCCTCAGCCCGAACCTCCCACTGCCTATTCACAGGATCCTCATATTCTCTCACCAAAACCCACCACCACCGCTCTCCCACAAGTTCTTAATCAAGAAGTAATATCTACTCTCCTGGGTCTCCCGCCATCTCGCGCTTCCTCCGTCCGTTACGAAGGCGATAACGAATCTAGTGATGACGGCGCCTCAGAACCTGGTTCGCTGTCAGCATCTAACCCCCAGCTTTCTGTCCCCGTGACACACTCGAGTGATTACGAAGGTGGAAAAGCAGCACCTCGGGTTCTCGGAGATGTTACTCCCCGTCCGGCCTTACGTGGTTTTGGTTCCGATATCATTCAAGTGAACGATCTACTGACAGCTGTGCGGGCTGAAGAGCACGTGAATAACCGTTCCTTTGCTGTTCATTTACAAGTCCCGCCGCTAAACTCGACTTTGACGAACGCCTCTGCTCCGACATACTCACAGGCTCCACCTTCGATTTATTCCCAACCTCGCAGCAACTCTGCAGCCTCTCCATCTACCTCTAAGACTGTTCCCAAAGCCAGACCCCTTATTCCTTTCGAAACGGACTCGGAACTCTGGCCATACCCACGCCCACCGCTCGTCGAAACAGATTCAGATGTTATCGAACTCGACTTTGCTGACACAAGTGCGCTGAGTGATCCCGATGCGTTCGAGAAACATGCCGCCAAGGGCAAGAAGCAAAGGAAGACGAAGAAGGATCAGCAAAAGGAGAGGGAAGAGATTGAAAAGAGTTGGGATGTCCCCGCTCCGCTACGTGTTGCTTCCCCTCCTGTTCCCGCTCCTACACAAGTGCACCATGCCCACTCTGGCATGGTGAATGGGAAAGTGAAACGTTCCGCGCATACCCATTCAGAACTCTCGAATTCGGTCTCATCGCCGCAGAGTAACTCTGTTTCCCGCACTGACCCTGCCAAGATCAGCGTCAATGGTGTACACACGGCGTTGCTATCTTCTCTTGTATCACACGAGAACTGCGACCGCCTGAAGCATCTCTCGAGGAAGGACTTCGTCAGTGAAGTCTTGTCCTTGATATACGTGAGCTCTCTTTCGCTTCTTTTCATACAATGGTCCCCTCAATTAGTTTCATAATAGACCGATAAACAGTTCGTCGACGATCTCTATCGACAATACACGTCCCAAGCAGGTTGAGATTGTACGATTTCAATTGCACGAACTCAGTGTTGTTTGGATGATAGATGATTGCAAGATGTATTTGGAACTGTAGCACTGCTTGTTAGTTGTCTGTACGGGAATACACGGCGCTTGTTTGAGTACTGAGGTCAAATGACCCACTTCTGGGCCACTGGCGTGATTGTGTTGACAAGTGAAGTAAACGAACATCGCGTTGTTTGTATTTGTCGGGAACAAGTTTGCACTGGGATAACGAGCTCATGGACAGTATTGTCGTTTCGACATGAAGTTGGACTTGCATGGCTTCAAAGATACCCCAGGCACGTCGTTCAACCCGCTTAACTCGTCCAGCACGTAAAGATACAGAGAATGTCACTGCTCGTCCGCCAGGTCCCGTCACTCGCTCGAAACCGCCCCCTGTAGCAGACCAAGCACCACTGGTACCTGTCACCCGTACTGCTGCAGCTACCACCGCATCGAAGGCTAAGGCAATCAACTGCAATGAGAACAGTATAGACCCCCTCCAGGGTAAACGAAAACGTGAGGCGCTCGCATCGAAGCCACCAACTGAGGCTTTGAAGGGCAAGGAACCCGTCAAGGAAAAATTTGATGGTGTGGTCATCACGAAATTGAAATCTGTCTCATCGAAGGGAAACCGTCAGCCTTTGCGGACAGTCGCTGATTCTACTTCTCGACGTGCGTCTAAGGCTAAGGCCACTGCTTCGCAGCCTCAGACTCGTCCTTTGAAGGAAGTCGCGGAGGTATCTGAAGACATTGCACCTGCGCAGGACACTGTGGTCCCTAGTGGGCCGCACACGGCTGCTAGCTATCGATTGGTTCATCAACCCTCTGCTGCTGTCGCGTCTGCAGTTATTAAGCAGGAAGTGCAGCGAGACAAATTGGCAAAGCGTTCCTCCTCTCATCTTACCATTACCAATGAAATTCGGGGCAATGATCGTCTCGTCAAGAAAAGACGTGTATTGTCGGATGTTTCGGAGGAGCCTAAACTGACGGAAGAGCAAGAAGAACCCCAGACGACGTTAGATGCTGTCCCAGAATCTCGTATCGAGAGCGAGTCAGAAGCGGACCCAGACGGCGACGAATGGGAAGATCTCGATGCTGGAGATGTTGATGACCCCTTGATGGTCAGCGAATATGTCAACGAAATTTTCGATTATATGAAGCGCGTCGAGGTCACCACCCTCCCAAACCCAGACTATATGTCGAACCAAAAAGAGCTCGAATGGTCAATGCGGGGAATCTTACTCGACTGGCTGGTCCAGGTCCACACTCGCTTTCGTCTCCTTCCTGAAACATTCTTCCTCTGCGTGAACATCATTGACCGCTTCCTGTCAACCCGTGTAGTTTCACTCACAAAACTCCAACTAGTGGGCATTACGTCTTTATTCATCGCTTCGAAGGTGGAAGAAATTGTAGCCCCTTCTGTGTCCCACTTTCTTCACTGTGCGGACTCCTCGTATACCGAGTCTGAGATCCTTATCGCAGAGCGCTACGTACTGAAGACCATCGACTGGAACATGTCGTACCCCAACCCGATGCACTTCCTCCGCCGGATCAGTAAGGCTGACGATTATGATCTCAAGACTCGGACCATTGGCAAATACCTCTTGGAGGTCGGTACACTCGAGCGGCGGTTATTGTCTACGCCTCCGTCACTAATGGCTGCCGCTGCAATTTGGCTTGCACGCTTGATTCTCTGTAGTGAAAAATGGACCGCAAATCTTGCCCACTATTCGTCATATTCGGAGAGTGCATTGCTCCCAACGGCGAATTTGATGTTGAATTATATCTTGGAACCGATACGTCACGAGTCATTCCACAGAAAGTACGCTGCCAAGCGCTTCCTCAAGGTAAGCATCTGGGTACGAGGCTGGGCACTCGATCGGTGGTCGGAGGGCACACGCGTGTCCTTGAGAGACGATCTACCGAGACTCAAGACTCTCGCTCGGAACCATCGTCAGCGGTTGGAACCCCTGGCTGATGGTGGCGAACCTGAAGGGGATGACAACTCATAGCTACTATTGTCCGATCTCTTTCTTCCCTCCCATACCTAGGACGATTCATGAAGGAATTTCCACGGATATCTCCATTCGACTAACGCCGACACGCTGGACTATCACCCCCCACTATTCCCACAATCCCACGATATCTGTTTATTCTATGATGATCTCTTCATCAACATCCTCTGATTATGTCTCATGTTCGTTCAAGTTACATCCTGATGCCATCCTACTTGTGACCTGTAATGTTACCCTATGTTGTTTTGCACCCGGTACTCTTTGTATCTCATCATGCTCACAATGCCCGATCGCGCAACACTTGGCACCACTTGGGGTCCGTTTACTGTACTGCTTCCCGTCACAACGCCCCTCGATTTAAAGACATTCGTTGTTGCGCTCGCGTTGTATTCTCCCAGCCGTCACTTTACTGTGCAAAGTACCTAGTGGGATTCCTTTTCCAAGCGATACCTTGCCTCTTGCTACATACCTGTTGATCTTCAACAGTTAGCCTGTTCGTGAGTACTGCAGCTATTTATCTGTTACACTCCCCATACATCACCTCAATAGTGGCAGCTGCGCACATTTCTTTGGGATTGCTTGGTTTCTGTTCATCACCTGATTCCTTTCCTTGTGGTTCTTTGTGACATACGCGTTTCTTGGGGTGTACCTCTACTTATAAAAGTATCAAATCGACCTTTATGCAAGTCGCTGTGTATTGTTCACTTGCTCATGAGTGTTGCGCGCCCGTGCACTTCTGTTCTGATCATGATCTTCCAGTTCTCTGAACTCTTATAACCTGATCTAGGGGAACGGCGACCAAATAATGTAGACTCTGCTCCACGGTTATTTTTATAGGTCAGGTCTGCGCCGTGGCGGTAATAGCAACCATCGGCGTGGCACTGGTATCATGGTTCTCGAGGGGTTTGCCCAATGAAATGACCGCTAGAGCTTGCTTGCGAGTCACTCAGTTGGTGCGGATGTAAACAACTTTGAAACGACCTGGGCAAAGGCGGAGCGAGTTGAGTGCCACTATCAGCATCGCATCGCATCAAACTACGATGAAACCTGCCGGGATTAGTACGAAGGAGCCGTCAACGAATCACAGACGGTTGGGGACCCGTCTCAGCTAACAGCTCTTTCCACATCATTGACTCACTAACTACCTCATCATGTTTGAGTTTCCATCCGCAGTGCCCTAGAAATTGGGTCCCGACGGGCGTTTATCCCCTGTTCGAATCTTATAAAAGACAGGTAGCTATTTCCTGTTGCCCCTCAGATTGATTCTCCAACACATTTTTATTCACATTTCGTAGCCTGCAGGTCAAGCTATTCTTTATTCAACCATGTCTTCTTTCCGCTTCGCTGCCACTTTCGCTGCTTTTGCTGCCCTCGTTCAGGCTCAATCCTTGACGGTCGTTAACAAGTGCACCGAGTCCGTGTTCTTGTATACCCAAACTAGTTTTGGTACCATTGCAAACAATGTGAACGTTGCTGCTGGTGCCAGCGCGAACATGGGTATCAGTAACAACTGGGACGGTGCAATCAACGTCGGTGAGCATTTGCTGCACTTCATCTCTGTGCCTCGAGTTTGTTGCTCACGCACTACTCTTCTCAATCCCAAGGTACCGGCTGTAACGGGGGTTCGTCATGCACCACCGGTGGTCCCACCTGGGATGGTGTCACACCCTTCAGCAGGGCCGAGTTCAACTTCGTGAGTGATCCTCCATAAATATTCTCGCTTATAGCTCACGCCAACCGTTTCTCTGCGCTGCCTGCATGATTAGTATGCCATCCCTGGCTCAGTTACTTACGATGTCTCCATGATCTATGGTTATAACGTTGGGATGGAAATCTCCTCTGCCGACGCGAGCTGTGCACAATTCGCGTGCTCCATCTCCTCTGGCTGTGTTAGTACCTCTTCTTCTTGACATCCATTCCGATGTAACTAACGCATTCTGGACCCACAGCCCGTTCCCGGTCCCGATGGCTCTTGCTTCTCTCCTTGCTGCAGTTCCTCTGGTGCATGCGGTGGAGGTGCACTTCCCGCTAGCGGCGGTGGTTGCGTGAACAACGCTGGTCCTGGTCCTAACAGCCCGTTCTACTACACCACCTGTCCCAACGCGTATGCCTTCCCCGACAACGATGGTTCCAATGGATACACCCCCGCCGACTATGTCGACTACACGTGCTCCAACACTGACATTACGCTCACGCTTTGCCCTGGTGTCACCTCGCACCTTTAAACACAGTTTCTGTGTCTTTTCACTTGCGACTTGGGTCGAGTGATCAATATGTTAGGGTGCTGCAAAAGTATAGTATATATTAGCACGATTGTGTCTGAATGCGAAGCACTTTTTTTTGTTCTTTCCGCCGAGTCAAGCTTGAGGTTTGAGACTAGTTCCCCTAGGAGAAAGACAGCAAAGTTGTGTATTTTTCCTTACTTGTCTGGCACCCACCTCCCACCCACTGGATCGTATGAGCCAAACACAACACGAAGGCCACTCGACCCGATCATCGCTTTCACGTCAGCGAGAATACAGCTTGCAACCAAAGAACCCAAGCCTTGGTACACTGCAGGTGCCAGCTTCTGGATCGAATTACTAGCGCCGCACTTAAAGACGGACCTATTCGTCAGCCCGGGGATAACCACGGCTACGCTAGATAACCTATGAGAGGGACATGTGTGTAGGTGGGATCAGGAGGGACAGCGGACTTAGATCTTGGGTGGTTCTGAATCGAGCCGAGTCGCTGTCGCGTCGCGGAAGCAAATACAGGTTAGACTGACAGACTCACGACCTCCAGGTCGAAGACTCAAAGTCATTCCCACTAGGTGATACTCTCCGCACGCTTGTCCTTTTGCTGCATCGAGCGTGGACTTTTCCACCGTCCTTTCAGCTGGATTACAGACCAGGGATACGACGTGAGTCTCCTGAGCTGGTTCGTGCCATGGAGAGATCACACGAATTTGTCAACGAGACCCGAGGGTGTTGAGAGTCTACAGCAGCGGAGCGTTACACACGAGATAGGCAGAGATAGAGAAAGTATAGGCGGAGCCGGACGAGCTCATGAGAGGTCTATCACAAGGTGAGTGAGTCCTTTGAACATGTCGAGACTCTAGGGACGTGAAAGAAAACAGGACATTGTACTAGCATACATGCGCGATGGTGCTCCGTCCACCCTGCGGGTCTAAGAAGCGAAACGGACGTGTCACCAACAGCGGAGCACCCTACTTCGTGCATGAACGGTCTGTGTGAGATTATCACTATCAACATCTTAGACCGCCGAGTACCCGCGACATACACGTAGGAAAGGGGTTTGTGTCGTTTCTAGAACCACAATGATCATCCGGGACGCTTCCGTGTATTCGGCTCCGAGGCTGCCTACTTGGCGATGGTGCTTCCACTGGCACCTGAGCCGTTTCTTCAGGAATCACTTTGATCAGAGTTCTCATCCGCTCGATGATCGTGTAAACAATTTCGTGCTATCCAAAAAAGCGCTATCATACCGTTAACCTCCTTCCGCACAATCACAGTCTGAACTACTCTTGAGTGTACTCGGCAGAGGCCCGATTGATCGGGTCTAGTTCATCATGCATCAAAAACCGGACGGGCCACAATGAAACTGCGCCCAGATGTAAGTTTGCCCGTGTTTCCATCGAGTGGAGCCTTAACGTCATTCTAGTCTTCAGAACCAGATCAGGTATGGCAATGAGCAGGCATGGATCCCGCCAAGGTTCATTTCGCCGATGCGGCAGGGTGTGGTTTCACATTAACTGGATTGGGAGTGCACGAAATTGGCTCGGGGCTACAAGTACGGCGACCGCTGCGGTTTGCAACGTTGGCCGCTCAACCACCTCACGTTATAGGACATCTTTGGCTAGTGCAGTACTGGATGGTGAATGATGGTCACCTGTGTCTGGTCACCTGGGACGATGCGCGCAACTACACAAGGAATAGTTTGTCATCACTGGTACGAATGACCTATTGCTGTGACATTCCTTCGTGATTTCTGGATTCAGAAGCTCTTTGACACACATAGGAATAGAAATTGGGGTGGATTCCCTCTCGGACCTCCTTTCTTGCGACTCACCAACAACGAATCGAACTGCCTCTTACCCCTCGAATTTACCTCCTCAGCACCCCCGGTGTTGGCATCAAGTCGCCGATGAGCCTTCCGGGGTGAGTCGAAATGTATAAAAGCGGGTGTTGCAACGCCTTTCTCCCTCAGTTCGACACGAACAGTCATCTCTCAGCTGCTAGTATCGCAAATGCATATCTTCTCTGCTCTCGCTCTCGCTGCTATTGCGGCCGTCGCTCAGGCTCAGTCCTTGACGGTCGATAACAAGTGCACCGAGTCCGTGTTCTTGTATACCCAAACTAGTTTTGGTACCATTGCAAACAACGTGAATGTTGCTGCTGGTGCCAGCGCGAACATGGGTATCAGTAACAATTGGGACGGTGCAATCAACGTCGGTGAGCATATGCTGCACTTCGTCTCTGTGCCTCGAGTTTGTTGCTCACGCACTACTCTTCTCAATCCCAAGGTACTGGCTGTAACGGGGGTTCGTCATGCACCACCGGTGGTCCCACCTGGGATGGTGTCACACCCTTCAGCAGGGCCGAGTTCAACTTCTTGAGTGATCCTCCATGGGTATTCTCGCTTATATCTCACGCCAACCGTTTCTCTGCGCTGCCTGCATGATTACTATGCCATCCCTGGCTCAGTTACCTATGATATCTCCTTGATCTACGGTTACAACGTTGGAATGAAAATTTCTTCTGCCGACGGAAGCTGTGACCAGTTCGCCTGCACCATCTCTTCTGGCTGCCTCAGTAACCTTTATTTCTCCGACACTAATTACCCGTCGCTGATATTACTCTTGTGGAATAAAACCCACACCCCGTCCCCGGTCCTGACAACTCATGCTTCTCCCCGTGTTGCTCTTCTGCGGCCGCATGCAGTGGAGGGGCACTCCCTGCTAGTGGCGGCGGTTGTGTGAATAACGCTGGCCCTGGCCCTAACAGTCCGTTCTACTACACTACTTGCCCCAACGCGTACGCATTCCCCGACAACGACGGTGCTAGTGAGTCATCTTCCTTCTATTTCTTTCGATTGAATTCAGAATCCGTGACACTAATGAATGTCTCGGTAGATGGCTACCAGCCCGCGGACCTCGTCGACTACACTTGTCCCAACACCGATATCACCCTCACCCTCTGCCCTGGCACGACCTCCCACCTTGGCTGAGCATGAGGTATACGATCGAACGACACCCCGCTTTCCTCGCCTGTTCAGTGTTTAGAACTATGGGTTGAATTTTTAGGATTTAGCGTTGGGAGTCATAAACAAATAATTTCATTTTCTTGTTTCTTGTTTCTTGTGTCTCTGTCTCTTGACTGTGCCCAGACTGTACCTTATCGGGTAACCGAAGAATACGATTTATGTTTGCTGTGTTACATCACAGATTAGCCTGTTCCGATAAATGTTGGTCCACGACATGTCCTCGGTCCACCCACACGCACGCAGACAGCAAAGGCCCGAAGATGTATAGAAGGTATCAGCAAATATCGAAGCTATGTCCGCCAAGATGATACAGATCCGCACACCAGTAAATAAAACACGCATCCCATCTAGAAGCCAAGTGATGTCGAAGACTAGACTGAGCGGGAGCGGACAGAGCCTCGAAATGGTATCATGCGAAGGGGATATCCTTGATCCATCTCATAAACATGTCCTGCGGAAGAGCACACGATCAGTCAAAACATACGCCGATAGAGATACATATTGAAAGAAGCCACTTTCCAAAGCAGCCTCGGGTTGATCAAGTGGTACCATGTGTCTGCAAGCACCAGAAACACGATCAGCATGCAGGCACTCGGTTAGGTTCAGTTTGATAGGCAAGACTAACCCAGCTTCGTGAACAGTGACAAAGGTGACATTACCCGCACCACCGCTGCCGCCGTTGGCGGTACGCACAGTGCCTACAATCTTATTAGACCCCAAAGTTGACCAGTTATCGGTGACCGCGTCGGTGAATTCAGGGAGGAAATTGGTATCCAGGGCTTCCAGCCAACGTTCATTTCCATGGAGCAAGGTCAGTCGTTATTGCAGGATGACATGACAAACGACCTACAATATAGTTGCACATCATGTCTGCCAACGATGAAAGTTAGCCACCGCTTAGATTAACAATTCAGAAACGCCAACTCACCAGCGTTACCAGCATAGATCAACAATCTGACTCCGTCATTGATCATCTCAGGCAATAACGCAGGTGTGTTGTGCATTGAATCGCCCTGGAGCACGAATCCCTGGTTGACAGCCGTGTTGCACGCCTCAAAGTTACGCTGAGGGTTCACACCAAGCTCGGCTTTCACCTCAGGCTTGTTCAGGTAGGTCTCAATCCAACCCATTTCTTTGTAGCACAGGGGCCCATTTTCCTCGGGGTCACAAGCGATACGTGCGTCGTACGGGTTCAATCCAGATTCTGATCAAAATGAATGACATATGAAGCTCAAACATCACCGACAAGGAACATAAACGGGACCCACGTTGGATAGGGGCGTAGAGCTGGCTGTTGCAGTACATAGTCGCGGGGACACAAGTAAGACGAGAGTTCCAGTCGCGACAAGCCTTGATAAGTCTCTGGCAAGTTGGCACCTTTGTCTTGATCGCCTGACACTGGGGTCCATCCGGGTCGTCATAAATTGGGTATGGTCCGTCACAGAGGTAATCTGGTATTGATGCCATCTGGATATAATTGTCTGTCATGCCATTTCCAATCATAATGGACGCAAGGTTGATTCTGATAAGCGCGTTCGTATCTGTCGCTGGTGCAGAATTGAAAGGAACCTTCTTGTTCTCAGTGTGGATCACGTTGGCTATGTTGGGTATGTAGGTTCCAGCGTAACTCTCTCCTACGATGTGGAATGGCAGACTCGCGTACTGGGAGAAACGGGCAAGGAATAGCTCCATGAACACGTACACGTCGGTACCCGCAACAGGACTCGTGTTGACAGTGCTGCCGTCCTCAGCATAAGAATAACCGACGTTGACTGGTTGGTCGAGGAAGATGACATTGGCGTATTCGTTCCAGCTGTATGGGTTTGGGGTCGTGCTGGTACCATCGTTGATGATGCTGCAGGGGCCAAGCTCGAGGAGAAGACCAGTGGATGAGCTACAACCAGGCCCGCCGTTGAGCCACATAACAAGGGGTGCATCCTCTGGGGAGTTACGAGCCTCGAAGAACCTGGGAAATGAGGTTGCAACGAGTCATAACACATTCGACAGACCGCGAAACGTGGCGAACCAGAAGAACAAGTGCTTGTCATCAGTGATATCGAGGTATCCAGAGTACTGCTTGACAGACGGGTCGCAGAGAGTAGGTTCGGTAACGCGGAGCTGATAGTTGGAGAAGCGTGGGTGCTGGACGAGTTCGTCTGGTTGCGATCCTGGCGTGTCAGCCCAACCGACAGATTGTGCGCACAATTGAAGAACGACTTACAGTACAGACCGTCCTGCTGCACGACTTTCTTTCCTTCTCTCCACTTATGGAGGATCTCCTCGCCCACCTTGTTCAGTCCAGACTTGATCGTCTCTGGGAGCCCATTTGCTGTGTCCCGGAGAGTGTCGGTAACATCACCGAGGACAACCTGGGTGTCGGGAATGAAGGAGGCGAGAACGGTGGAAAGGAAGACGAGAGGGAGTAGACTGTTCAACTTCATCTTCGACGTCCTCGTCGTAGTAACTCAACAGCACCGTCAGCTCAGCTCACGTGGGAACAGTCTATATTTGGTTTACTCCTAAAGGGACTCGAGTACACGTTGAGCGCTACACATTCAAGTTGGCTAGAGGACCTCAGTTCCCGGCGACGTCGACGTGTTCGCCCGCTTGAGCATTCTGGTTCGAAGCCTCCGAAAGCACAGCATCCAACAGACCCATCGCGACATTCGCAGATCCCCACGACGACTGAAATCCCATGCCAGAATGTCCGTAGTTATACACAATGGGAATCTTCACTCCTTCTCGCCACTCAAGCCATCCGACCTCAAGTCTAACGCCTCCCTTTCTTCCTGGGCGCAGCCCGCAACCTTCGTCAACGATGAGTTCTTCGAGGTCCTCGATCGTTGGTTCGCGCATGGCACGAACAGAAGGAGGTGCAAGTTCAGCACAGAGAGCAAGGGCCCGGGTAAGAATCGTTTTTCGATCTGTTGCACGAGGGACGGGATACCTATCTCAGATGATAGTTGTGAGAGCTCGAGACAAGAACGAAATTTTGTAAAATTAATACTTGCCAGTCGTTGGCACTTTTGATTCCACCTATAAGTACCTGAATAGAAACATGTTCATTGATCGATACGCTCACTCCATGTCATTTGACAAAACGCACATCACCAGTGCACCTCGGCATCAGATACACGTACGATCCATCTGCGCCAGAGAGTGTCCTTCCATACTTAACCCAAGGTGCCCTTAAAAGAATGGTTTGTCCACGGATGGGGTAGACGCCTTTGTCCTCGATACCCCCTAGAAAGCGTGCACCGATTCCAGGACACGCAACAATCGCCGCCGGGTGATTCGAGTTGCCCAGGACCTAGGATGATGACGGATGAGTAGCAAACCCGGGGAGGTGCAGTAGTATTGAACGACCTGGGATATGTGTTGTAATTGCATACGTTTCGTGGAACCTCCTCCTGCGAGAAAGCGTGCGAGAAGCCAATTCAAATACGCCGGAGTGTTCAGTGTAAAGGTCTCGAATGTATATCCAGCTGTAGAATTTGGGATGAGGTCCTTCTCCGGCACTGTTTGAAACTCATAGGTGCTTATTGTAAGTGACAAAGTGATAGAGCCATAAATATGCGAGAGGATAACAACTCACGCTAGGCATATATTCTAGCCACGCAGAAGGATTGACTCCGTCTGCTCGGAACTCAGTGTGGTTGTGCCTGAAGAATAACTGAGCTGCTGCGCCATGATCGGGATCCGAGTCTTTCCACATCGTTTCAAATGTTTCTTTATCCATCTCTAAAAGATATCATCAAGTAATATTGCGGCAAGAACAGACGGATTGCAAATCGGTCAGCGAAACCCACAAGTGGCAAGACATGCGCATACCTTTCTGTCGTTCATCTCCAAATGCCTGACTGACATGGTGCGCTCCCTATCACATCGTACGCATCAGTACAACATACCAGTTCCCACTACAAACACTATCATGATTGCGTTAGTGGTTAGCGGAATGCGGTACTCACAGCCCAATGACTCGTGTATCGGATCGTTCGTGGGTCGGTCGGAAATGTTTCAGCGACAATGGTCACTCTGTGACCCTTCTCTTGAATTCGGATAGCGGTGGATAGACCAACCACGCCTATTGCAAGTAGTAGATGAGCAAGGATGTTGGATAACGGACACAACAGTTGGCATATGATCCAAAATTCATTGTGAACTTACCAGCACCGATAACGATAATGTCCTTGTGGTCGTCTAACATCACAGTCAACTCGTCAAGCCTCGCCTGGAGTCGAGGGTAGATTGATAGCTAAGATTATCCAAATTTACTAAATTAGCCCTTGGCTGGCAAAAGTCAGTACTACCACGACCGAACATTCCTGTAGTGTTCTTCAAGCTTCAAGTTCGGTACCCTTCTTCCATGTTCCACTTCCAATATTTGTTTCAGACGTTCGAGGGAGTGCAGTGGAGAATCCGCCTGAGTGTAGCACTCGGGCTCACGTGAGCAATAATACATCCCAGATAAATTGTCACGTTTTCGTCCATAGCAAATGTTCCCTTCTCAGTTCTTGACACGATGGCGACAAAGACCAAAAGCGATGTGAAGATCCTGAAAGGACAGGAAGGTGATAATAATCATCCTCTGCGTCCAACTCGGCTTCCTTCAGGCTGACATGTTTCCTTCAGCCGAAGACGCGATTCTGCAGTACTTGAGAAAGGTAAGAACGCGGAATCTTGTGTATATATGCGCCTTCATATCGGATAAACAGATGAATAGGCCATTCGGTGCCGTGGACATATCAGCAAACTTGAAGGGCGCAGTCCCCAAAGCGACCACCGCAAAGATCCTTGCCTCTCTGGCAGAAAAGGGTGTCATTGTGCAGAAACCATACGGTATATGCGTCTCAGCTTACCTTGAACGCACTCACATCCGTACCTGATACGCAGGGAAAACAAATTTCTACGTTGCAAATCAGAATGATATCGAGACTCTCGCCGCAGACGAACTGGCTGCTTTGGAAGCCGAATGTAAGGACATGGAGGCGACCAGTAACGCTGTCGCTGCCGAAGTAAAGGCCATATCAGCAGGTTTTACGATACACCGATATATGCCAATTTGTCTAACACATCTAACGCTGCCTAGAGCTCACCAAACTCAAAACCACACCAACGGATGTCGAGCTGGACGAACAGCTAGAAGCTGCAAACCAGACCGTAAGAGACATGTCTTCCCATCCCATTTTAGCCACCCATATCGGAATAGATTGCTCGGTTGGAAGAACGGCTAACACCATTACGCAACGGTGTACCACTGATGTCGTCCGACGATCTTGCACAAATCGATGCCGAGTGGGCGAAGTGGCGATCTGAGTGGGCCCGCCGTAAGAAGATTTTTACCTCGTCAGTACCTCATGTCCTACATTCAATGTATCCTACAGTTGCACGTTGACTACCTTCTGCTTCTAGGTTTTGGCAGCTAGCAACCGACTCGCTCACACCTCAAGACGGCACCGATCTTGCCGAAGACCTTGGAATTGAATTTGATACGCCAGAACATATCGCATTAGAACATGGGCATCTATGCGCGACGTCCACACCGCACCAGAGGATGAACTTGAAGCGCAAGCGTGAGTAGGCTCCTGTTGGATTTATGCCTAGGTGTGGTACTTCCATGTAACGCGTCAATATCCCTTTTAATGCACATCACTTGCCGAACATGTCCACACAAATGTATATCCAACTCTAGCATGATACTATGAAAGATTTTGAGGTAGGTATGCGTGAGTAAGGGCAATGTGCATGATCTGACCGGGTTCTACTAATGACACATCAAAGGGAAAGAGCATCGTTCTCTATACAAACAGCTACTCGCGCTGCCACATCAGGGTCCAAATTGCACCGTTTGGTTAGGATATGAATGAGATTCTTGCCTCTAGGAATGCTTTTCTCCACTAACGTATTCAAACCCTTCAAGATCCGTCCAATCCAAGCCTCCGATGGCATCGAAAACTTGCCGTGCTCTTCAAATCGTGAGAGAAGCCCTTGAAGTGTCTCTTTCGACTCCCTGCACTTTGCATGTCCCTCCAATGTCGTAATACATGCATGCCCAGCAGAAGCCATACCACTCTTCTCCAAAAATTTCCCGTTGCGTGTCCACCACTCCTCCATGTCTGGTTCTCTCTCCAAGTGCGTTACGGCAAACGCGATAGGAACTTCCTTTTTTCCCAAGATCTCGTAGAACAACCTGTAGTTGCTCTGCATCGTCCCCGTGACCCTGTTTCCTCGCATGCAGAACAAGAAAAGACTGATGCCCCCCGTGGCGTTCAACCTTCGTATAAGTTGAACAGCTTTCTCAATGGCACCAACGTAACCATTCGGACCCTTTTCTGGCTCTTCAAGGCCAACGGTGTCCCATAGACGAATGGTAGTGGAGCCGAGCTGGAACTGATACTCGGAGGAATCCAGAGTACATGGCGTACTGTCTGGCGAGACTTGCGCCATCTGAAAACCCGCAAGGAGGTTAATGAGCGAGCTCTTTCCGACGCCCGTCTCTCCGAACAGCAGGACATGCAGGTCTTTTGGAGGGTTGGTGCGCGCCGGGAGTGAATGAGTGAAGATGAGCTGGCGAACGAGCCCTTGACACAAGTCGCGACGCCCGGGTATGAAGGGAAAGCAGTTATCTGGCAATGTTGTGATGCAAACGTGGCCCGAGAAGGACATGTCCAGTGATTGAAGTGCCTCCGCATTGTCCGTCCACCATGCCTCCATGGAAGGCATCGTATCAAACGTGGTCGCTCTCGTCTCCAACTCTGTGATAACCGCAACCACAGGGGTTGTAGGAGACATCGACTCACGAATCTTCATGATGAGATCGTACGCTCGTTTCGAGCCCGTTGTTACCCTGCAGACGCCACGAATGCAAATGATCAGGAGATGAACTCCACCCCTTTCGTTGAGTTCCAGGAACAACGATTTCAACGATTCAAAAACACGTTTCTGCGATGCGCTCCCGAGCAGCGCTTCTCCCAACCCAGGAGTATCCCAAAGGCGCAGCGTCTGATCGCCGTGCTCCCAGTCGTGGCTGTTCGGGGTGGTAGTGACAGGGCTAACGCTGTTCGTTGACAAAGCTTTGTCAGAGCCAAGGACAAGGTTTATAAGAGAGCTCTTCCCCACTCCAATCTCACCCACAATCACAATGTTACGGGCCACTTTTGGCGACACGCTCTCGATGATAAGATCGCGCACGAGTTTCTGACATTTTTTTCGACGCCCAGGTAACGCAGGATAACAGTCATCGCTTAGAGTGGTGATGCAAGCGTGCCTAGCAAACGCCATGTTGAACTCGTTGAGCGCTGCGGCGTTGAAACTCCACCATTGGTCCATCGAGGCAATGATGTCAGGTAGGTCCGATCGTTTCTCTTGTTCGGTAACGACAGCGACGAGCGGAGCGTCTGGAGAAGCTTTGTCCCGGATTTGAGCGATGATGTCGTACGTTTGCTTCATGCCCTTGGTTATTTTAGACACACCACGCATGCAGAGGATCACCAGATGGACTCCAACTCCCCTATGAAGTTCCGTGAGCAGCGATCGCAGCGCATCCTGCGCCTGCTTTGGGGGCACACTCCCGGACGACCCCTCGCTTAACCCCGGTGTGTCCCAGAGCCGATAGGTCTGAGTATCGTTGAACCAGAGATAACTTCTCATCGCGATGGTCACGCCGCGCACATCGTTGGCTGTATCGGCGGTGTCGGAGCCGATCACAAGGTTGATCAAAGAGGATTTGCCGACGCCTGTTTCCCCTGTAATGACGATATTGCGGATGGGCTCGAGTTTAGCACTCGTTAGTTGATCGCCTGGTCGGTGCATGATTTGAGATGAGGAAAGTCACGGCAGAGATGCTTTCGAATTACCTATTGATTATTCATCTAAAGGCAAGGAAGAACAACACTCACATTTGACCACCTTGACGTCCACTACAAGGTAACAACGTTGAGGTCTAGGGTGAACTCATTCAGCCTCGTTGCATTCGCGAGTTCGAAGGTCTTTCTCCAATTGGTAAACCCTCCTAGTAAATGAATCAACGAATCAGGTGTGGCAGATCGATATGATATATGTACTGGGTGCCGAGCACTCCGTGGCTGCACAAATAGCTAGGTTATCTAGCCTCGCACATGACAAGGAGAGGTCAGATACATGGGCTTGACCCTGGAGGATCATGTAAACTTATGAAAACCATCTTTCCTACCTCTCACAATGCTTGCCGTGGATACAAGAGCGTTGGGATTCGTTGATACGGAGAAACTGCTCATACACGAGGCGGTACACTGATCACACCACGATCCGTTGGCCAAGTCTAATTCGTGAATTCCATCCTGGATGGAATTAACGTTACATCCGCGTGCGCGTATACTAATACAATGACCTACGATAGACCTCTCCTGAGCTCATCCAGCTCTGCTTGTATCTTTTCTATCTCTGCTTGTTTCTTCTGTAGCTCCCCGCTGTTGTAGACCCTCAACGCGCCTCGGGTCTCATTAACAAATTCGCGTGATCTCTCCATGGCCTGAGTCAGCTCAGGAGACTCGCTGGCAGAAGTGGTCCCGGTTGACGATCTAGCTGGGAGGACGGTGGAGAGGTCTACGCCTGATGCACGGAAAAGGGCGAGGTCGCGGAGAGTGTCGCTGAGTGGGAATGGCTTCGACTTGGAGGTCATTGTGACCACCCAACTTGTGTCTGCTTCCGTGACACGACTTGCCACCAACTCATTTACGTTTTGCTTCACCATCTGATCATCTTCTATATTTTTCAATAGCTATCACAGTTTAGGTCAACCTGATTGGAGAGGTTAATTATCATAGTATCCGCTGTGAATGATGGAGTCGCCTCCAGAAGAACGCCCTGCATCTACGGATGTCGAAAATGCCCTAGCTCCTCTGCCTCAGAGAACGGAACCTACAACCCATTCCGCATTTGATTCTCCAGACGCTGATGTCGTCCTCGTCTCTCGGGACCTCGTTCGCTTCCGCATGCACTCCTTCACTCTCAAAACAACATCGGGTTGGTTCCGCTCTCTTTTCTCCCTCCCCAAACCCTCCCCACCACGCACTGCTATCGGGGATGTTGGGAACGAGAGTGGGAATAGCGATCGGCGAATGACACTTGCACCATCGGTCGCAAGCCCAGAGACGATTCACCTTGACGAAGACTCGACCATCCTCGAGCTTCTATTTCGCATGATCAGCGGCTTTCCCATCAAACCACTCACGTCGTTTGATACTATCGATGCACTCTTATTCGCCTCGGAGAAGTATGACATGCCTGGGCCCGCGTCCCTTATGCGCATCGCAGTGCTCACACCACCCCTCGCAGAGCAACCTCTCCGATTATACGCTGCCGCATCGCAATGCGGATGGGAAGAAGAGGCGAAGGTTGCCTCGGAGCGGACGCTTGGAATGAATTTATGGCAGGACGAAAATTGGCAGATGTTAGCCAAGATAGATGGGCGGGCTGCACTTGCTCTGTTGAAACTGCACAGGGACAGGAGAGAGAGCCTACGCAAAAGACTTGACGAGCATCCATTCGTCAGCCCAAGCCCTACGACTTACTGTTCTAGGTGCAGAAGACAAACGGATCATCATGCCTGGCGAGAATTGAAATACAGGATGACGATGGAGATGGATATCAGACCGCTCGGTGATACAATTTTGAATTATGGACTGACAGAGTGGCCAGAGGCGAAGGCATCCTGGGAGGCCAAATGCCCCCATTCGGATTGTATGATACTGCAGTACGACAAAACGGAAACGATGCGATTGATAAGGGAGTGTATAGACAGCCTTCCGAAGACAACGTAACTTGAAGACTTCAAGTACTTGTACACTGGGAAATAAAATGATCATTCATTCATGCTTGGACCACTCTTTGAATTCCTTGAGAGAAAATTGTTAACAATTCCAGTCGTTCACTGTGACTTGGTACTGCCAAAGATGGTGAATCCTCTTCATCGGAGAGCCTTCTCTAACAGCTCGACCGCATGACTAGCTGATCCCCAAGAAGAAATGTACCCATAACCAGCATGTCCGTAATTATAGACTACAGGTACCCTTCCTTTCTCGTTCGGAGACTCGACCCATTCAAGTTCAAGCCTGATTCCACCTTCGCGTGCTGGGCGGAGACCACAGCCTTCATCTACAATGAGAGGACGAAGATCGTTAATGGTGGGTTTGGATATGTTTTCTGGGGCGAGTTCTGGCACAAGTGCTAGTGCACGGGTAAGGATGTCCGTTGTCGTCTCTGGGCGAGGGGTGGGTGACCTGGCAGTCTCGGTGGGAACGAGGCTCGATATACACGGTGAGAGATGCATACCAGTCGTTTGGGGTCTTAGTTCCTCCGATCAAAACCTGCGATGGATTGTATGTGATCATCAACATTGAATCTGTGAAAGGGAGAACTGACATCTCCATTCTTCCTGGGCATTACATATGTGTACGTTCCGTCTTGTGTTTCGAAAGATCTGCCGAAGCGAATCCAAGGTGCACGTAGCAAGACAGTTTGACCGCGGAGAGCGTAAATGTGGTTGTCTTCGACACCACCGAGAGAGCGGGATCCAAGACCGGTGCACACAAATAAGGCCTCGATGGCCTTCGGGGCACCGTTGGTATTAGTATTAAATGGAGACACACCGTCTTCAAGAACTTGGTTGATATGTTGAAGGGTAGCACGCACGATATATCCATTGTTTGCGATAAACCGAGAAAGGAGATACGAAAGGTATAGAGATGGGGTTATCGTAACTGTGCGGAAGTTGTAACCAAGTGTAGCGCCAGGGATCAGTTCGTCCGGTGAGAGGTAGCGGAACTCTGGCATGTGTTCAAGCCATTTGGCATGAGTTCTTTCAGTTGACTCGTACTCCGTTTGAGGATGTCGATGAAAACAGTGCGAGGCCGGGTGGTCTGACGCGGAGTGTGCCCACATGGTATCAAACGTTTCTTTATCGATCTCTGTCAACGGATGAACACATGGTGGTCGATAAGAGCGCTTAGATCGTACTCTGCCATTGTACATCGTTCTCGGCGTGACTGACGTGATGAGCACCCTGTAAGTTGCATTTAGGACAGCAAGAGATGTACGCAGATCGTCTCACCGCCCAGTGACTGGTGTATCGGATTGTCCTAGGATCTGTAGGGAAGGTCTCTGCGAGGATGGTCACATTGTATCGACCTGTCTCCTGCAGCTTCAATGCAGTGGTCAAACCAATGATGCCTGCAGACGTGTCAGTGTATTGGATTGAAATGCACGTGGTCGTCACCTGCCCCGACGACGAGCACGTTCATTGCCGTTGCTGTGGGCGATGACGAGGGGTTGTATATTACGTCAGCTTGAGGTGTAGGATATTTTGCTCGCTGGTGGCAAGTTCGACGCTGAAGACGTCGCCGATGTCGACGACGACGCACACGACACCCAACAAACGTTCAGCGTCCCCGACGAACGATGAAAGACCATCAAAAAGGCCGTCGACTTCATCTCCAGAAGAAGGCGAACTTGACGACGGTGATTCAGCACAGGGCAGCCATACTCATCCACTGCCTTCCAAACCACCCTCTCCCTCTGCATCACACAGATACGAGCCAAGGATAAAGTTCCCCTTCAAGCCAAAGCTATCGGCAGCGGAACCCGAACCTCGTTCGTCCACACGCTTCGGGGGACCCGTTTCCGAGGAGAGGAAACCACCTTTACCTTGCGAGGATGACCCACGTCGTGACAAGGGCAAGTTTCGGCAGTATCGTCCACATGAACGAGAGGGTTCATCCCAAAGACGGCGTCCGCTCATGGCAGACAGCTGGGTTGCAGACGAACGCGGCTGGGACAACAGAGAGAGACGAGCTCATTTACCATGGGAACCCCCGCGGGACAGAGATTGGGATAGACACGCCTACGACAGCCGTTCTTACAGACCGCACATGCACATGCCACCTCCACGAGAGAGAGTGCACGACCGATATCCCGACAGAGAAGTTGACAGAGGCCCTCCGAGATCTCCCATACCTCCTCAATCACCTCCACCCCGTTCACCAGTCTCACCACCACCGTCCCACCCCAAGTCTTTGTCACGTTCTTCATCTCCATCACCGAATCGACATCGAACTCACAGACTCCCCACTCGTCGATCACCGCCACCAACTTCTTTCTCCCCACTCTCAAACTACCACCGTGATCATCGACCAAAGAGCAATAACGATACATACTGGGGATCTGCTGCACCTCAGTCACAGCGGTTTGATACAGAGGGAAGTAGGGTCGGTCCTCGAAGTGCGAGCTACGACCTAGAGCAGGAATATCGTCCCTCATCACTTCCCCCAGGATCACCTCCACGCGAACCACCACCTCCACACTCTCCAGCACCACCTGTACCGATATCTGAACCACCAGATGGACTGACAAATGAGGATTCGATGCAGGTTGTGGAGAAAGATGAAACACTCCCTACATCCCATTCAGCGGTATCGTTTGCTCTCAGACGCCCCAACGCCCCACGTGATGACCGTTCGCCATCACCACTTCCGTTGCCCCCAGCGAGAGAGGAAGACGTCCGAAAGGCACAGGAGAAACGTGCGGCACTCGATAGCGCGATTGATCAGATGGGTGGTCACGAGCAGGCTCGGGGAGTGAGGGGGGGCGATGACTCAGCAGGGAAACCTATCGTGATGCTGGGGAAGAAGAAGCGAGTGCCCGTGCAGCGCACGCGGAAGGAGGAGATGGAGGCGTATGGCAGAACATTCGAAGGATGTGGACAACAATCTGATTACGACGTCACGACGAAAGTCGGAGAGGGTACCTTTGGAGAGGTCCACAAGGCAGTCCAGATCTCAACTGGGCGAGCTGTGGCTCTCAAACGTATCTTGATGCATAACGAGAAAGAGGGCATGCCTGTCACGGCTCTTCGAGAGATCAAAATTCTGAAGGCGATGAAACATCCGTGCGTTGTCAATATTGTCGACATGTTCGTAGTGCGGAGTAAAGGCAAAGAGTCACCTCTTTCAGTGTACATGGTCTTTCCGTACATGGATCATGACCTAGCAGGGTTACTAGAGAACGAGAGGGTGAAGCTCCAGCCTAGTCACATCAAGTTGTATATGAAGCAGCTGTTAGAAGGTACGGAGTATATGCATCGAAATCATATCCTCCACCGCGATATGAAAGCTGCCAACTTGCTCATTTCCAACACCGGTTCCTTACGTATCGCCGATTTTGGCCTCGCGCGGGCTTTTGACCCTTCTATTGTTCTACCCTCATCAGGTAGCGACCCAGTGAAAGGGGGGAAATGTCCGGATGGAAAAGAGAAGCGCTATACAAACTGTGTTGTGACGAGATGGTATAGACCTCCAGAACTGTTACTCGGGGCGAGACAATATGGAGGGGAGGTCGATATCTGGGGAATTGGTTGCGTCCTGGGCGAGATGTTCATGCGTCGGCCCATCCTTCCTGGTACATCTGATATCGATCAACTGGAAAAAATATGGCAGCTGTGCGGGACGCCTAACCAACACACGTGGCCCAATTTTGATGCGCTACCCGGATGCGAGGGTGTGAAGAGGTTCCAGAATTACCCGAAGAAGTTGAAGACTGCGTTCTCCAGGTATCCAGCCATCTATCCATATTATCATCGTCTAATACTGACAAACTAATGTTTTCGCTCCTCGGGTGGTTGGCAGCATCGGCCCGGAGACATGTGATCTACTTGACAAGCTCCTGACGTGCAATCCGCGCGACAGAATTACAGCTTCGCAAGCTCTCGATCACGATTACTTCTGGACAGACCCGTTACCTGCTGATCCAAAAACGTGAGTCATTTCCATTCCCCTTCTCACTCCAAGTTTTATTTCCGTTCAATTCAAAAGCCTGATCATGAGTTCATTGCAAGGATCAACACGAGTCTTAGTACGCATGACGAAGATTTAATATGAGCTCGACTTAGAAGACTCGTTGGGAACGCAGTTCAGCACAAGCAGACTGGCAGCTTACCCGAAGTCACAGATGACGTTCGTACGTCCCCCATCTCAGTCGTAACTTTATCGTCCACGATGCATTCGAGATCATATCAGTTCATGTGCGATTATTTTTCTTCGTCGGTGCCCCGCTGGAATGATATTCAAGATTCAGAACGGCTGTCCCGTACGAAACAGGAAAGTGAACTGGACGTAATTCCCTTGAGACAGGAACAAAATAAGATGATACGCAGCAACTGCGGCTGCGTACTGCAGTGTCAACCAAATCGCGGTAGTTGGATTAACGGGCATCAATCCCCAACCAACGGGAGCGAAGCCAAGCGATGGTGCTGCGGCGGATCTAAGAGACAGAAAATGAAGCGGACAGCGGAGACGGCAACAGTGATACACATTGTATTGGCGCTAGGAGTCATTGGGTCCGATCTTACCTTGATGACTGTTGGTGGTGTTGGTCATAGAGCTCTTCCATCTGTGCTAGGAGTCAACGAACGCCATTGATCTTTCGTCGTTGATATTGCCTACGATTGGATGTGTGGATGCTTGTTGCATGTATTGACTGGCGAAAAGGGATGTGAAGATTAAGGTAAATATAATCTAGCAAAGTCTAATGTGAGATCCCGCGATTGCAGTCTGAGTGTAGCTGTTTCCCAAGTCAGTGAGGCACGGGTTCAACCTACCAATTGCGCGGACTTGTCTTTCACTTCGTGAGAGGGATGTATCGCAGGAAAACGCCACTACGCTCCAACGCTCCAAACGACGCACTTTCCACATTATCCGCAAGTCCGCTACGCTCGACACGTCGCGCAGGGTGTCATTGATGGCGGGATATACATGGTTCCTGACGGGGTGTGTACCGATAAGTTTCACTATTCATTGAGCCAGTCACTGACTCCTTTCCCATGCTACCTGTCATCCGTTCCCCTCTCCGCTCAATTGCCGCCGCCCACACAGAGCCTCACGAGGGATCGGCCTCGAGATGACTCGTCAGCTCCTTCAATCACCCTGGCACACCGTCTTCGCATCCTGTCGCTCCCCATCCACCGCGACGGACCTCATCGGCCTATCCACCTCCGGTCCCGGAACGCTCCACATCGTACAACTCGACGTAACGGATGAAAAGAGCATCGAAGCGGGTGCGAAAGAAGTGCTGAGGATCTTGGATGGAAGGGGATTGGATTATGTGATTAACAATGCCGCCGTAGTGAGTTTCTGTCTCACGGTCCTTCTCGCGGTCATCGTCGTCAGGATGTGGATAAAGAAACTGGAGCGAGAGGATGCTGATGTATTCCTGATAGAACTTGGCAAAGGACACGGCATTCACGTTCGATCCATCGCATCTGACAGCTTCCATCGTCTCGAATGTGACAGGTCCAGCACTTGTCTCGCGGTACCTTTTGCCTGCGATTGAGAAGAGTAATCGAAAGGTGATCGTGAATCTGACGAGTACGCTCGCGAGTATTGGAAGGAACTGCGGACCCAAATCGACGAGCTATAGCATTAGTAAGACGGCATTGAACATGTTGGTGCGTCCTTGCGTTTCTAGCACCCGAAAGACTGTTGACGTCGTGGATAATTGATCACTCGCCCTGGTCAGACGTACAAGCAGGCCAAGGAAACGCCGGATTTCATTCCGGTGTTGATGGATCCGGGATGGGTGAAGACGAAGATGGGGGGTGAAGGTGCGATTTTGGAGCCAAAGATGTCTGTGAAGGGGATATTGGAGGTCGTGATGAAGCTGTCGGCGGCTGATGCTGGGAAGTTTTATAATTATCAGGGAAAGGAAATTCCGTGGTGACGACCGAAAGATGGATGTCATGGATGATGCTGTGCGCTCGGGGAACATGGTTTGTGATCGTCGAGATTGAGCTCAGCGATTCGGGGCTTTGTCGATATATAGTAATTGTTGGACTTGACATTGAATATGGGTCTAAGATCATTGCTTTATTGAGAATCATGGGGCAGATCTCATTCGTTCAGGAGAAGTCTCGGATGCGGCGTGCTCGAAGGACGTGGTTCGTGTTCGTCCTTCGCGAAGGGGAATGACAGGCAGTGATTGGCGCTGAGAGCGCGGGAGTTTTAATGAGGGTTTTTCTCCCTCCAGGTCCCGTGGGGCAGCGTGCCCGCCGAGGGATGGGATTCAGAGGGTTGTCTGTGAAATTAACACAAAGAGAGGCTTTTGACTTATTGACGGAGCTAA
>JBBPTH010000075.1:0-100361 GCA_038094055.1 Chalciporus sphaerocephalus | reverse complement strand
TGATGAGAATGAGCGTAATCTCTGGCGTAAGGCCTACGAGGAAGAACTACAAATGCTCAAAGATCGAAAGGTCTATGAGATCGTTGATCAGCCCAGAGACTGCAAGGTTATTAAAAACCAATGGGTATTCGATGTTAAAACTGACGGTCAAAAGAAAGCCTGTTTTGTCGCGAAAGGCTTCTCCCAAATCGAAGGGATAGATTACGACCAAGTCTTCTCCCTAGTAGTACGGCTCGAGACAGTGTGATTTATCTATGCCCTCTCAGCTATCTATGACTGGTATATTACTGGTCTAGACGTACGATCTGCCTATCTTTATGGCGAACTGGAAGAGGAACTCTATATGGAGTTTCCTGAAGGGTTTACACCATCCCAATTCAAAGGCAAAGTCCTATGACTACGTCGTGCCCTATATGGTCTTAAGTAAGCTGGATTAGTGTGGTGGCGCGAGCTTGACAAGTCAATGGCAACACTAGGCTTCAAGAGACTTACCACAGACTCTGGCCTTTTTATTCACATATCTGGAGGCAAACCGGTTATCGCAATAGTCTACGTCAACAATGCTGAATTTTGTGGCCCAGATAAAAAGTTAGTAGACATACTTAAGGCCAACTTTATGCAGAAGTGGGAGTGTCGAGACCTGGGTGAACCTCGTGAGTTTCTCAGGATGAATATCTCTCGAGAAGGTCATACGATATATCTTGACCAATGCGCATACCTCGGGAAGATCCTTGCATGATTCGGTATGACTAACACCAAATCTGCGCCCACGCCATTATCTCAGGGATATTACCATGTGAAGAATGATGCTGAGGTCAACCCAGAGTTGCGGATGCGCTTCCAGACCGTAATAGGCTCGTTAATGTACCTAATGATAGGCACATGCCCGGATATTGCTTACACGATTATCCAACTTGCTAGGCATTCAGCCAACCCCACTGAGGATCATCTCAATAAGGCACTATATGTATGCCGTTACCTCGCCAGTTCTAGAAACTATGCTTTGGTTTACAAGAGGGAACCTGGTCAAGGGCTATTAGCCTTTTCAGATTCAGATTGGGGCCAAGACCCTAATATCAGACACTTGCAGTCAGGATATTTCCTGAAACTCACGGAAGGTGCTTTCCTCTGGAAATCACATTTACAAGATTCTGTCGCATGCTCTTCCACCGATGCGGAATTTCAATCACTTAGTGACACTAGTCGGGAAATTGAATGGATCCAACATATGCTTGAAGAACTCGGTTGCCCCATTAGGAGGCCTATACCATTATGCGCTGACAATCAGGGGGCTATTCATATAGCATCCAACCCCTTAACCTCTAATATGTCCAAACATATTGAAGTTCATTACTTCTATGTGTGAAAACTCGTATTGGATACCAAGAAAATAGAGCTCATGTATATCGAGGGATCTGACAATCCCGCCGATATGTTCACCAAGAACCTTGGACACATCAAGTTCAAGCAATATCGCTCACAACTTGGACTGGAATTTTATACAGATTAATCTTGCCGCCCTATTGGCTGTGCGGAAGCCTCTTCTACATCTAAAAATACTGATGGTACATTAGATGAGGGGGAGTGTTGAACGATAAACGTAGTTAGTACTAATAATAGTTCTAGTAGTTAGTTCAGCACAGCCATCAGGCTATAAGTATAACTCAGTTGAACTGAGTTGGAATAGACTCTTGTCTTCCTACATCCATCAGCGCTACTCGCTACACTCACAGCTCTTAAGCTCAACTCTTCTCCTAGCAATCAGGTATGTAGTGGAATTTCCTCTCCCCTCAGACTAGTTGTCCCCTCTTTGAAGACACTAGTTTAACAGTATGGTTGTTCCAAATTTCAAATTCCTATTTTACGCCTTCTAGATAATATCTCCATTGTTCTAGACTTCAGATAACACTTTGCATTTCCTTGTCTGTGATTGGGTAACTACGTTCTTCTGATGACATGGAGTGTGATGAGAATGCGATAGGATGCCATTTGCTATCTTGTTCTATAGATAGAACGGCACTGGTTGCAAAATTAGATGCATCGGTTTCTAAGCAGAACTTCTTGTCATTGTCTGGGAAAGCAAGAATAGGAGCAGTAGTGAATTTCCTTTTTAGCATGTCAGACGCTTCTTGTTGTGGTACTTTCCATGAGAAAGGGATGTCTTTCTTGGTAAGATTATTCAAGGATTGTGCGACATACACATAATCTTGAATAAAGTGGTGATAGAAGTTGGCTAATCCTAAGAAGCTTCTAACTCCTTGAACTGTGCTTGGAGTTGGCCATTTGGTAATTGCCTTGACTTTATCATCATCCATCTTGATGCCTTGTGGAGTTATTGTCATACCAAGAAATTCAACTTCTTTGGTGTGAAAATGGCATTTTTCTGGTTTGACGAATAAGTTATTTTCTTCTAGGCATGAGAGGACTTTGAGAACTATTTTGCCATGTTCCTTTATATCATCTGTTTTTGTAAAGATCAAGATGTCATCAATGTAAACAACTATAGTGTCTTCCATATCTGCAAATAATTCATTCATTATTGTTTGGAAGATTGCTGGGGAGTTGCAGAGATCAAAATACATGACTAATGGTTTGAAAGATCCTCGGTGGCAAATGGAAGTGGCTTTCTATTCATCGCCTTCTTTGATTCGGATATTATTGTAACCCCATTTGAGATCCATCTTGGTAAATAATTTAGCTCCTTTTAGCTTATCAACCAATTGGGATATCAGAGATAGTGGATAATTGTTTTTCACCATGTGTTCATTGAGGTATCTGTAATCCTGTACCATTCATTTCTTTCCATCTTTCTTTGGAACGAAGAACACAGGGGAAGTCTATGGGGACATAGAGCGGTGAATATATCCCTTTTGAAGTTGATCATCAATGAATGCGCTGACTTCTTCTTGTTCCTGTGGTGACAGAGGAATTAATCAGCCTTTCTTTGGCATGAAAGATTCTTTGAGATCTATGGTGTGATCCCATGGTTTACGTGTGGGCATACACTCGGATTCTTTCTTCTTGAAAAGGTGAATGAACTTGTGATAGACACGGGAAACAAGTTCTTCTGGAGTTTTCTCAGGTGGTTTATCCTTTTCTAGAGTTTCTTTCTTGAGCGCATAAATATGGTTCAATGCCACACGTTCCTGTTTTTCTATCTGATGTGAGAACAAAGATTTCTGTTGGAGGTTTTGACAAGTCCATGGACACTTCACCTTGTGACCAATCTATTTCCGGATTATGGTTCTTTAGCCATGTATATCCTAGAATAACCTGATTCTTTCCAAGATTGGTTACTTTGGCTATTGTCTTTTTGCGATGTCCTTGGTAGTCAATAATTATTTCTGCATAGTGTGTAATGTCTCCTGCAGAATTCCTAGTTCCATCGACATTGTACACTGGTAGGTGATGTCGGAGAGGTAAAAGTGGTAGTTTACACTTTTCAGCCCAAGATTTGTCTATGAAGATTGTATTAGCGCCTGAGTCCAGCAGGGCTTCTGCGGGTGTGAACTTTTTGCTATTAACAGGAGCTATACTGATAGATAAGGTGATATCTTTAGAATTATTTTCACGGATGCGAAGTTGTTCTGGGATTTCATTGTCTATTGTTTTAATGGAATTAAGCACCGGTTTCAAGTCTCAGCTGAGCTCTCTTGAATGAGACCCCATTAGACTATTGTTAGATTGTTTCTTGTTAGCTTTGGTGATCTGGACACCCAGTTTGTCTAGACTGCTTTGGCTTTTCTCTTGCCTTCTTCCTCTATTTCAAGGAAGGAAGCCTTCATCTCATCAAATTTCAATTGTGAATCATGAGATTCTTCAGGGTCTGAGTTCAAGGTTTGAGCTTGGCATGTGCTCTTTCCTTTATTGTTTCTGTAATTGTTCTTGTGTTCACCTCGTGACCAGCCACAGCTCCGACAGTGTATGGAAGGTCATTTGCAATTGTGGGCGAGATGAGGTCCAAGACAATTATAGCATTTTCCTCTCAAGGAAGATCTATTTGTGGCACCAATGTCCATGGGTGCACCTTGACCTGGTTGTATTCCGTATTCAGTAAACCTTGGTTGAGGTGGCAGCTGAGAGGCATTCTGGTAAGAGGTACTTCCAGAATATGCACGGAATAGGTTTCCGGTAGACCTTTCTAATTTCATCCGCTCGTATTCTTTTCCAATATTCACATAGTCATTTATGAGTTCCTGTATGGTATTAGGACGTCTCATGTTTAGGGCTTGTTGTTGATAAACGTGGAAATCAACTGTCTTTCTTAGTATGGTGATACCATGTTCTTCTGAGATTCCTGATTCTTGGAAAAGAATAGTAAAGAGCTGTGTGAACGAATTGATGTTCATAGTTCCTTGTTTGAGAGCTTCTAGCTTCTTCAAACTTTCATGTGCAAGAACTTCTATCTGGAAGAAGTCTTGGACTTTGTTTTCTAGTTTGGCTAAAGTTAGCCATGCTGCATCTCCTTTATCAGCAGAAGGTACTCCTACTTGGGTCAAGGAGTCTCTTTCACATGCTTCTAATGTTAGAAGTGCGAATCTAGATGCTTTTCCATTCATCCGTGAGAGAACTGCCATGGTGTGGAGTTGGTTCATGTCCCATGTTTGTTGTGCAGCCCATAGTTTGGTTCAAAGCCACTATAAGCGGAAAGAGGGCTGACTTCCATCCCAATAGCCTGGGTCGGCAATTTTCTTTGTAACATTCTTCTTTCTTTCCATATTAGCAGCTTGTTGCTCTAAAGTTAGTGCATTGAGCACGTCAATGAGATCATTGACATTGGGATTATGCGACATGTTTATTTATTTTTCCATGAGAGTTTTCTGGCTTGTTTAAGTAATCGAGAATATGGGGAATTCTTTGGATAGGAGTTTGAGAGTTTATGTTGGGCAAGCTTTGAGATATGAGATTGGAAACATTGTTTTTTGTCTTTTGTGAGTTTACTATGTCTGTTTACACAATCCAGTGTGCTAATCTTCTGTAGATGATTCGAGACCAGGTAATTTGTCAAGTAGATTCCTTCTTTGATAAGGAGGCAGTGCAGTGTGATCGGCAACAGAGATGCCATAGATGGAAAATTGGTTTACGTGGGGTAAATTTCATAGAGCAGGGAAATAAGCAGGTTCTGATGCTTCTGATTCTTCTTTTTGAGAATAAGGCGGGAAAATTTCTGTTTGATTAAATAGAGTGGGAGGTCTGATTCTAACTGGAATAGGTTCTTCTTCTTGTTCCTCAAATCCTTCTTCTCTTTCTTCTTCTGACTCTTGTTTTACTTCTTGTTCTGGAAGGGGTGGATGAGTTTCAAAAATGGTATAAACTATTTCACAAGAGCCGTTGAGGTCTCCTGAGACTACTTTGTGGCCTAAGACTAGGTAGGCCCTTATGAGAAGGTAGGAGAGGTACAAGTAGTCTAATCCTAGTTGCAATGTGAGGGAGGCAAGAGTGAGGAGTATTACTTTTATAGGTACTGTCTTTTCTATGTACCTTACGCTTCTTTCTTTTCTCTCTAGTCTCACTCCTCAGTGGTACAATAGTAGTTGCCAGTTGGTGATTCTCAGGGAGAGGTCCTTCGCCAATAATCTCTTCTGGTGTTGCTCAGAGAAAACGTCAAGATAAATCCCAGCAAAGATCTGGTGGAGTCTAGGGTGAGACGTTTTGGAAGTAGTGGATTAGGAATTGAATCCTACTTTGGATGGAGAAGACAGGGACTGGTTCAAAGGTTGCCAGTTGGAAGTGAGGGCCTAGCGGAGCCCAATCAACTGGCTTGGGGAGCTCGGGGACTGGTTGCGGGAATGGGTCATAGGGATCATAGATTTCTCTATATTCCTCAATAAAGTTCTCGAGCTCAGGGTTGAGAGAGTTCTGATACGGTGAGTTAGGTCTGAGCCTTAGGTCTCTAGTGGACAGTGGGATTCTTACAAGGAATTGAAGACACTGGTAGACGTCTGTGGGATCAAGGCGGGTGTAGAGTTCTACGCCTGATCGGTTAGTGGTGGTTGGGAAGGACAGAGTAGGGGAGCACTGAGAGATAGTTGCAATGTTAGGGAGAGAGATAATGTCATGGTTGTTGGGGTCGACCGATGGTAGTCTTTCAATAATCTGACCTTCAAAGTAAGAGACAGTATTGTATGAGGTGGGGTCATCGAGGTAAGACACTAGTGGTGAGCCTTGTTAGTTATCTCCCTTGATCTTATCAAAAGGAAGGTTCTTACTCTTTATCAATTCGAGCACTGGTTTACTTGTTTCAAGAACTAGAGGGTTCGGCTTGCAGGTAGCTAATCTGCAAGGGGAAGTTAGTATAGTCTTGTTCTAATGAAACACTCAACAACTCACCTAGAGCGCTGAAGTGCTTGTGTCAGAACAATAAAGGTAGTCAGGCAAGTGGAGAGCTGATGAGGAGAACTCCAGGAGAACAAGACTGAGGGGGACGCCCTTCAGACTCCTGGTTTAAATACTATTGGTGTGTTTGTACCTATTTGGTATGAACCTTAACTACTAGCCAATAGCAAAAGTAGATCGTACAGCAATGCGCAGCAAGCATAGCCTTGCGCAGTAAGCTGAGTAAGAACAATAGAAATGATGAGTAAGGATTGACTGCGGCGCAGCAATCTTAGTAAGAAAAGTAATCAAGAATGAGTAAGCAAGAGTAAGCATATATGAGTAAGCGGAAAGATGGTCCGTGTCACGTGACAAGTGTCAGGTGATCAGGTCACGTGACTATTGTACAAGATATTCAACTAAGTCCAAAAGTAAAGCTGAGTCAAGTGAAAGCGTAGTGAAGTAAGTAAAAGTGTAGGATAAGAAAGGTAAGAAATGTACCGTTTGTAACATAAGGTAGTCAGGCTAGAGAAGAGCTGATGAGGAGAACTCCAGGAGAACAAGACTGAGGGGGATGCCCTTCAGACTCCTGGTTTGTATACTATTGGTGTATTTGTACCTATCTGGTATGAACCTTAACTACTAGCCAATAGCATAAGTAGAGCATACACTAATGTGCAGCAATACATAGCCTTGCACAGTAAGCTGAGTAAGAACAATAGAAATGATGAGTCAAGATTGACTGTGGCACAGCAATCTTAGTAAGAAAGATAATCAAGAATAAGTAATAGAGAGTAAGCATATATGAGTAAGTGGAAAGATAGTCCGTGTCACATGACAAGTGTCATGTGATCAGGTCACGTGATTAAGTCACATGACTATTGTACAAGATATTCGACTAAGTCCAAAAGTAAGAGTAAGTCAAGTGAGATCATAGATAAGTAAGGAAAAGTGTAGGATAAGAAAGGTGAGAAGTGTACCATTTGTAACATTACTCCATTGTTCTTCAACTTCTATTCATTCTGAAGCCCTTCCATATCTGAACTCACCTTTCTATATACCGGACTTATCATTCTGGTATCAGATTCCCCTAGGATCCTTTGTTCAAGTCCCAGAATCTATTGTCCTTGTTCTAACCAGTCACTTGGTAAGTAGGATACTCTTTTGTCTCATTTATTACTTTAGCTATGCTCTATAGAGTCCAATTGGGCTCAATCTATACTCTTACAGTATCATAGTCTATACTTCCTTCTTCCTATATTTAGGACTTTTACTCTGGACTCATCTAGACTATAAAAGTCATGTACTTTTACATGTAATGTATCTATCTCTTGATCCCCAACTTGTATGACTAAGGGAAAGTGTCTTCTTCCCTGACAGTCCTGTTTGTTGTCTTGCTTCTTTGAATACCTTCTTAACAATACCTTTGATTCTTCAGATTCTCCTGTCCTTTTCTACATTCCAGAAACTCTTACTCTTTTCTGAGTCTCCTGGTAGTTGTATTCTTCAATCCTACAGTCTTCAGAGTCCCTTTAGAGTCAAGCAATCATATCATCATACTTATTTCTTCTTCTATACTACTGACTAACTATTTATAGTCTAGAGATAGTTCCAGATCTCTATACTGCCTTTATTACATTTAGTATACTTTACATTGGTCATTGTTTCCTCTTTTATCCATATGATGACCAATATGCAACCCTTGCTTAGTCATAGTAGTTCTTTCACCTTCTATGACCTTTTATTACTTTATCTATATAAGACTCGCTCAAACTACCTGTAGTTCTTTCACTAGACCTATGCAATCTAGCCCTCTTTCACTTCCTTGAAAATTCTCTGAACTCTTTGAAACCCTTTGATCTCCTAGTTGTTATTCTACTTTAGTGAACACTAAAGACCTTACCTGTATTAAGTCACTTACACCCATCATAGCCTTCTACTTTGATCTCATGGCCTAAGGCTTTGCATCTATGCTTGTGCCTACCCAGAGCAAGTATAACAAGGATAGTAATGCTGGTGACTTCTTATGTGCTATAACCAATAAGATCTTAAGTAAAACTACCTTTACATAGAAGCAGTTTACCAATCTCATGACAGCTCAGTTTAGGTCATCAAATAAACAAGAATATCACTGGACAATGATTACCAGTTTAAAACAAGTAAACATGAGAATAGAGGACTTGTCCTATTCAGGAGAGCTTGGACAATAACAGCTATGATGACCTCTATAGTGACAGGACCTATTTTAATATATATAATAGGATCTCTAGGGTACTTTGAAAGTGATTTTTAACTTGTAGGTATCTTTCTCATTGACTTGATCCTAATAGGAGGGATAATGTTATAATTGTTCCACTTCTTTCCTTTTTCTCTAAGATTATCTTGTACTAAACCCAAGTCATGGGTTCAAGTCTTATCTTGGTTGCTTTGTTTCATTCTTTTCTTTCAGCCAGCAATGTTCTTTGTAATTCTATTGCCTTCTATTGCTGACTTACTATCTTTGACAACTGTTTATTCATAGACAAACATTAACTTACTCATCAATGTTCCTTTGTGATCTATGATTGTGATGATTCTCTTATCTATTCCTATCTATTTTCTTTTTCTTTTCTGTTTCTTATCACCTTTGATCTCTTATCGATTTATCTTATCAATCTTGCTATACAAAATTACACAAACAATCCTTCTCCAATATTCTTCCATATTCTATGGTACAATAATGCATAACCAATAGGATACCATAATACTTCTCTTCTCTTCTTGATTTCCTTTTTCTCTCCTTGGTCCATGTCACCTTCTCTAGGGTATAAAAGAGAAAGTATCTCACTATATCATGTCTCTCAGCTAGATCTACACAATATATTGCTAATTCCTGGCCTTTCTCTGATTGATCTATCTAAGAGATATTCCCTTCTCATCAATAAGTCTCTACTTCACTTGGAGAAGTAGCTAGGGCTAGGATCTATGCAATAGTATAACAATGATCTTCCATACCTATGATATATAAGCCCTTGATATTCCTTTCTGTATTCATAAGCTAGACTAATGTAATCTAGCCTCTGTTCTTGTCCTTGCAATCTCCTTGTCAGTGAGTCTCTGTCTACTCCAGGGAAGACACTAGGCTTTTCATGGAAGACATGCTGCAAGCTCATCTCTGAACCTTTGACCTTGAGACTTTACATCTATACTTTAGCCTACCTGATCCAAGTGTAATACACTCTGACATTCATGATGAGTGTTAGTATTACTACCTCACTTCAATTGCCAGTACCACATCCATGCTTAGACCAGGCAGTATTTCCCCTGCTAGATGCTTACTTGCAACATGCAGACGAACAATGAATTGCTGGAAAGGGGTATTCCGATTCTGGCAATCACGCTCCCGATGCCAAATATGCGTAAATAACACGCGAGTCACTTCGCGATTCGCGAGCTTGTCTTTCTCTCCTCTTTGCAGTGAACTGTCACGAACGCTGCAAGTTGATTTAACTAAGATTATGCAGCCTACACCAGCACCCTCGTTGATACCAGGTTCGCCTGAGCCCGTAAATGAAGAAGAGATTGTATACCCTGCACCTCCTCAGAACAAGGGCAGTGCCCCTTTTGCAGTCTTGTCTGGTCTGTTTGACAAACTGTCCACTGAACGCAAACCTGAGCGTCGAAGACGTCTTCTTTCTGCATGGTTCAACGTATGTGATTGATTCCGGGGGTTTCTCATCACGTTTGACAACAGTGGCTTAGCACTGGAGACAAGAAATCGGTCACGATCTGTACCCCGCCCTTCGTCTTATTCTCCCCCAGGCACGTTAGTTAAGCACGTTCGGACTAACAGGTGACTCTGAGAGCGCATACAGAAAGATCGTGAGCGTGCAGTGTACGGCCTCAAAGAGAAGAATCTCGCCAAGACCTTCATCAAACTCATACCTCTTGGCACGAGTGATCCAGATTCGTTGCGACTCCTCAATTGGAAGAAACCGTCTGGAAAATATGTCTGTCGTTTTTCGTAAGTTATTGTTGAGTTCAGCTGAGGCTCGTTTCAGGCGGGTTCGGGTGATTTCTCCAACGTACTTTATGAAGTTGTTAGCAAGCGTTCCTCGGTTGTCGAGGGTTCACTCTCTATCGATGATCTGAATGGTATCCTCGATGAACTGTCACATAATATGGGCAAACATGAGCATTAATTTGCTTTTGAGAGTTGATGACATTCACATTCGTGTACAGTGAGATACAGTCCAAGATTCTTCAACGTATCTATAACCGCGCGACTGCCGAAGAACAAAGATGGATCGTTCGCATTGTGCTCAAAGGTGCAACAGTTCGTTGGGGTCTCTTTCAGATCACGTCCACTGACTCGCGATACTACGTTAGACATGGTTATATCTGTCAAGGAGACAACCGTGTTATCTGTATTCCATCCCGACGCCGAGGATCTATTTAATACTTGCTCAGATCTAAAGAAAGTCGCTTGGGAACTAGCAGATCCAACTCGTCGCCTTAATCCTGAGGACAAAGCTATTCAGCTGTTCAAAGTCTTTTCCCCGATGCTTTGCAAACGACCAAAGTACAGGATCGAAGAAACCGTCAAGGAAATGCAAGGTCAAACATTTGTCATTGAGGAAAAGCTTGATGGGGAACGAATGCAGTTACACAAGCGTGGTAACGAGTATTTCTACTGTTCAAGGAAAGGCAAGGATTACACCTACTTGTATGGAAAACACGTCGGCGAAGGTAGTCTGACTCCCTACATTGACGCTGCTTTTGATAAACGTGTTGAAGATATCATCATGGATGGCGAGATGCTGGTGTGGGATCCAGTATCGGAGAGACATCTGCCGTTCGGAACTCTCAAAACCGCTGCACTTGGTGCGTATTTGATACCCCTCCGTGCGAAGTGCTTCTAACTCTGTACAGACAAGTCTAAGGCAGAGCATAATCCACGACCTTGTTGTAAGCATTCCAATCTTCAATCATCATGCTTCCGAATCTCACAGTTACCAGTCAAAGTGTTTGATTTGCTGTACCTCAACGGGATGTCTCTTCATAAGAAGTCACTCAAGTTCCGAAAACGCAACCTTCGTGCTTGTCTCCAAGAGGTGCCTGGGCGATTGGAATTCATTGTCGAGTTTGAAGGTAGAACAGCCAAGGATGTGAGACAAAGAATGGATCAAGTCATGGAGGCTCGGGGTGAAGGCCTCATTATCAAGCATCCCGGCTCGGAGTATACACTTAATGGACGTAACAAGGATTGGATCAAGGTTAAACCAGAGTACATGGTATGTCTTACTTCGTGGGCTGTAAATGTGTCGCTCATTTCTGCTGATGTAGGACGACTTGGGAGAAACCGTTGATGTGTTGGTTGTAGGCATGTCTCGTGTATTCGATGTACTCAAATGCCGCTCATCAATCTGTAGCTGGCAACTATGGGACTGGGAAGCGTTCTGGTGGTGTATCCACCCTTATATGCGCAGCGCTCGACGATCGACATGAAAATGATGACGAACCCAGGTATAGCACCTTCGTACGTGTCGGTTCAGGCTTGAGCTTTGCCGACTATGTATGGATTCGTCAAAAGCCATGGAAACCATGGGATCCCAAATCTACTCCTGAGTTCTTGCAGACCTCGAAGCGTGGCCATGAAGACAAGGGCGACGTTTATTTGGAGCCAGCCGAGTATGCCTCCCTCCTATATCCGCTTTGGTCTGATTCGAATTCTTTGTTAGTTCCTTTGTATTGAGAGTGAAGGCGTCTGAAATTACGGCCACTGGTGAGTGTCGGTTTACAGGACAATTGTTTCAGTCTTTCGGTCCTGAAACAGTAGTAGATCAATATCATTTTGGTTTTACGATGCGGTTTCCTCGAGCCCTCACCATCCGGGACGATCTTGGAATCGACGACTGCATGACTGTATCAGGTTCGTTCTCCAGTGGGTTACACGATCAGCTGTGGTTTGATCGTATTTAGCCATCCTAGAGACGATACGCACAGAACGTAAGAGGAAGATGGAGAAAGGTGCTAGGTGGGGTTCATTTGACTAATTTCATTCTCGAGACAACTTATATCCACCGGTATAGCTTTGACGATCGGAAGAAACGGAGAAAGGTTACAAAGAAGAAAGTGATTGCATGATGTCCATTGCACTCTGCCCATTGGCTTACAGACTGTTGTTTTCAGCCGACGGTTTTACCACAGTACCAAGGTCCAAGTCTTGGTAAAGTCAAAGTTGAGTCTGACTTGTTTGAGGACATGAAGTTCATGGTCTCTGCGGATCCAAAGTCGAAGACGGGCGAACAAGACCGGAGGGAGCTGATGGAACTGTATGAGCATTTGCGTTCGCTCTGGGACATTACTCATACTTGGCAGGATCCACGCGAATGGGGGGAGTTGCGTTCAAGTTGTCACGTCGCAGCAGCCCGTAACGGTTATTTATGGTGGCACTATGATGCGTGAGTTGTCAATTATCGTAGAGGACGTTGATGCTGACTGGCGAAATGTCAGCGTATGATATCAAGTTATTGGTCAACAAAGGGACGGTGGACATTATTCGGCCAGAGTGGATCTTGCATTGTATTGCTAGAGATGAGCTAGTTCCGTTGAAGAAGAGATACTTCTTTCATGCCTCAGATGACCGTCAGATGACTGCAGAATACAACGAACCTGACAGTGAAGCAGAGGATCAGGACATGGGTGACGAAACTCAAGCTCAACAACAATCTCGAGAAGAAGCAAACGCAAAGGCTCCAACGCCCCCAGAAGACGTAGAACCCAAGATCGAGCCAGTTGAGGTAGATCCCGCTCTTGTGGACTGGTTCAGTGTGGATCCCAAACAAGCTGCCGCTGATGAAAGTGAAACTGAACCGGAGAGTGACGCTGATTCCGTCAACCAAGATGTCCGGGAAGATACCGACGAATGGATCGATGTGGAACAGAGTAGTAACGAGACTCTCGATTCAGTGTCGGATACTTCTCTCCCTGGAGAAGAATCGCAGGATGTCAATATGGGTGAATCGTCCGACCGGGAATACGACGTAATTCACATTTTTAAACATTTGTGCTTCTATCTCGATTCTCCGCAAAACGCGCGTAAGAATGGAATGACTGTCAACACGAAACACGAAAACTATATAGCCGACCAGTGAGACCTACTTTCATGTGGGAATTTGCATGTTGCTCATGACGTCCAACCCAGCTTCGTTGAAATTTCTCGCAGAATCGAAGAGAATGGAGGAAAGGTAGTGGAGCTGAACGATCCAAAGCTCACTCATGTTGTCCTTGACAAACGTGATGTTTCTCGACGGGTTACGCTAATGCAGCTTACTTCAAAACCGAAACGACGCCGTCTGGTCATCTCGGACTATATTACCGTTTGTCTGGATGAGGAAACTCTCTTGGACGAGGAGGAGTTCGCGCCTTGATCGTGGATCGAGTTTTCTCACGATCAGATATAATCTGCCTCACTCGTATCTGTTTCAACGTTCATTGGAAAATATCTTGTCCTTAGGATGCAACAAGAAGAGTCTGCGTATCCCCTGACAGTGATAAGTGCGTTATCAATATCTTGTGGTTGCACTACAGAAGGTTCGTGTGTCTTCGGACCCGACGATTGTGACCAGAGTGTAGACCGGTAGTTGAACTCGCACGCGATGTTACGCGCGTGTCAATCGAACATAAACATGTGAAGCTCGAGTCATAGTTCTTGTCTAAACCATGGGATCGTAAACCCTTTCGCCTTGCGGTGTTTCGAGGGTGCCGGTTACGTCTTTCTGATCTAGGTCGTGTGAGCTCCTGTCGGAAGCTAATCTAACCTATGCACTTTGTGGCCGCTCTTTTTTTAGTCCATCGCATTCTTTTGCGCTGCATAACTGGGACGGATTAATCTGTATTGCAGTTATAAAAACCATGTACAGGTCCACGGCCGAGGGAAAGTTCCGCTGCGATTTCGTCTGCTCGTCTCCATTTCCACTCTACGGGAGCTCTACCTCGCCATGGGGCTGCAGCCAAACGGTATCCCCCTGGATACGGCGGCGATCTTGTCGACCGTACTGGAGGGTATTCTCTATGGTAAGCTACGATAGACGTTTCTGTAAGTGCGAGACTCTGATGGCTGATGGTTTGTGTAGGGTTTTCTATACTCATGTTTATAGGGACGATGTGGGCTCTAATGTATAGAAGGTCGCAAAGTGGTGTCCTCAACAAAAGGATGATAACGGTTGCCTGTCTGCTGCTTCTCTTCAGTACAGCGGTATGTGCCAGTTTCAGAGAGATGGTCAAACTGAAGTGTGTCGCAGCATATGGTGATTGACGTTATTCGAACATGGGAAGGATTAGTGCAACAGCGGATTAGCTTCTATGGTGGACCCGTGGAGTTTTTCTCTGACGTCGCGCAGTGGAGTTTCGTACAGAAGAACATGCTGTATATGTTGCAAACATTGGTGGGTGATGGTGTAGTGATATATCGCTGCTATGTCGTATGGCAGTCATTGTTGATAATTATCTTCCCAATCTTATTGTGGATTTCTGTTGCGGGTACGTCTTTCTTTGCTTTGAACATGCGTTGATTCTCACGAACGCAAAAAGTGACCGGAGTCGGCTGCGTTTACTTTGATTCCCAAGCGACGGTCGACAAAGAGAATATTTTCGCACCCAGCACTGGACCTTGGATAACCGCTTTTCTGGCGGCAACGTTGTTCACCAATATCTTCAGTACCTGTGAGAGATATGATTCGCTTCTTTGATATTTCCCACTGTCGCTGATGGCTCCCGCGTATGCGTTTCCTCTACCCTTTTTCAGCGTTATTGGCGTACCGGATCTGGACAGTAGGCAAACGCGTGACCAGCATGTCGCAACATGGGACACAGAGTGTTTTGTGGCCTGTTTTGAGGGTCATACTGGATGCGGGGATGTTCTACTCGTTGTCGCTTCTCGCAGCGTTGCTGTGTTTCGTGGCTAAAAACAGGGGTCATTATGTCTTGCTTGACATGGTGCGTACCTGACTTTAGGTTCCGTTCTCATATTGATCAACGACTTGGTTTCTTGTCCTGTCTGCTGTGCTATTATCCAATATCGTGGTTGTACCGGTCTTCCTCCACCGTGTTGCCCCTGTCTTCCCGTCCTTCTGCATCCGTCACATTCGTCTACCTCACATACGGGCATATAGATTATGCCAATCATCTCCCTCACCTTCTATATGGTCATCATCCGAATCACCATTACCCAGTCTAGTTCTGAAGTGCCTGCCTCTTCCGGCGCATCCGCCTTTCCTGCCGTCTCTCGACTGTCTCGTATCGCGGGAGGGATCGTCAGCATCGGTGCGGGAAGAGCTGGCGAGGATGCATACCCTTTGAAGAGGATGGAAGTGCATATTACCCAGTTAACGGAGACAAACGAGCGCGAGTTGCGGCATCCTGATCATGATGGGGGTGCGAGTGATAAAACGAGCGGCTATGCTGTGTGATGGCAGTCGGGGTGAACGTTGACTTCGGGTGGGATGTAAGATTTTATTCAATAGTTTACTTCGTAATTCACGGGCGGGGTTTGGTCCTCGCATTTGAGACTCATTATACCATCGATAGATTATTTACATACGCTCTTTTAAACAGTTATACCCTTTCGCATTCTCTACTGGTAAGGACATGGCCATCGCAAGTGACAAAGACATCCTTGGTTGGCGTAATTCCCCGGCTAGTACGCGTCTCCCCGGAAACTGGCAAGTTCAAGTTAGTGGAGCAATCACCGCATTTTGTTGTGAACGAGTACTACAAGCAGTGGACGATGGCCTTATTTCCAAACTACCAACACCGCCACCCGCCGTGCCAAAACTGCACGGTGTGCAAGGACTCTAGTCCAGCTACTACTAGCCCACCCCGCACCCGCACCCTCAAAACCTGTTTTTCAGACACCGGGGGGCTACCTTTATCCGTGCGATTCCCTGCTTGCAATTCCAAGCCTTTTTCGGGGTCTTCTTCGCTTCTTCAGCTGTTTGGAAGTGCGGCATTGCTTCATCTGATGAATCAAAGACCTTCAAAGACCTGTGACTGAGTCCGGCACTGCTAACTTCGTCATAAAGATACCACTGCTCCCACTCGCGGGCAGCATTCACAACAGGGGAATGAATTGCCTGACCACCATTCTGGTTCACTGCGGAAGTGTTGACTATCCACATACATTCGTGTAGGGAAAGAATCCGATGAGTTGCACCTTGCTCCGTTCTCGTCTCGAGTCGTCTGCAAAGTTGGAGCCTTCATGACCGAAATTGTTCTCAAACACAATCCTGTGAGAATGGAAGACGCACCCCGAAAGATATGGCACATTCAAGGTTTACGGCGAACAAAGAAAATATATGATCAGTCGAACGTACCGGCCGAAAACATGCATCCGAGCATGGTATCTTCATTGAAGTCGATGCCAGGTAACTCGCCATCACATGCTACGAAAGCAGGGAGGACTTCTCAACCAGTGAGCGAATTTTGAATTTGTCGTTTAATGATCTTTGACAAGTGCTATCCAGAAAAATCTGATATCGTACCATCCTCCATGCCACGTCACCGTGGAATTCAAGTTGTGGGAGTCTCCCGATGTCGGCCGTAATCGCACTTGGTGATCTTAGATGCATCAGGTCCCCCCTGACCGGCAGATCTGGTATGACCGATGTCTACTAGGAGTGGCCCCAAACCTACCATACAAGCATTTGTGTTGTCTTTTTTCTGGCCTTCCTTCACTATGACTATAAAAATCCACATGCCCATATCGCAGACGTTCCCCACTCCTCCACCTACTACTGTTGCTTTGTAGTCTTGACAATGGATTCAGGCATGTGGTATCCTAGTGGGTTGCACTGCCTGCTTTCACTCTGCCCATGATACTGACACCTGGGTCCCTCTGCGAGTCTAGACAACATTCCTCGTGCCAATCGTCTACAACAGCTAGTCGACAGCATTGCCAGTTTGCAGACCAGCGTCATAGACGCCGGGAAGGAGATGATGTCTAACAATATCAAGGACCAGATCAACGAGCTGCTCAAAGAAAGGGGAATGAACACACCTGACGACATCATCAAGGCAGCAGAGGCCAATATGACACCAAATCAGAGGAAACAATATCAAGCGGTAGGAGCCCCATTCTCGAAACCTTGCCGCCCTTCGTTCTCATTCGCTCGACTATGTAACATTTACAGCTCATCGATGCTGCGAAGAGGGAATCAACTCTTTTTGAATGGACAGACTTCGTTGCGGGTATCTTGATGCTTCCCAAAGGAGGTACCCTCGGCGGTAAGACGCTCCCATTTGTCTCGATGGTTTCCTTTGAATCGCTTGCTATAAATCAGCACAGGGAGCTATATCCGCTGCGCGCTTCGGCTTCATAGCCCAGTTTCTTCAGAAAGTTGCCCAGTTTTTCCAAGCAGCTCAGACGGGGGACGCACAGGTAGCGTGTGAGTTTATCATCCAATGTTTCTTATCTTGTCTTCTCAGGCTGAACCACTACTAGCTGAATTAGCAGCTGAATTAGCGAATACAGCCGCTGAGACCGCAGAAGACTTGGATGGTAAGCCGTATCCACAATTTCCCGGAGCATATCGATGGTCAGGTACTCACTACTGGCGAAACAGCGGTTGAAGGAGGCGGAGAAGCTAGCGCTGAAATCGCAGAGGCTACCAGTTTGATGAACAGAATTGGAACGCTGTGCAAAATTCTCGGGATTGTTGGTGTCATAGTTACAGGCATCGCTGCTATCCTGGAAATCTATGAGGAAGAAAAGCAAAAAGTAGCACTCATTGATGATATTCACAGGCTCCAGCCCATTCGCCTTAATACGGCGTTTTCGCAGGAAGAAATAAACAACGTATGTGCAGATGCTGAAAGAGAATCCCGAAGCTGCAAAGATCGTATGTCTATATCCCCATTGCATACTGGATGAAAGGTGCTCATTTGTGTTGTGTCGGTCACTTTATCTAGCTTGGTGATGACATTGCCAAGAACATCAGCGTAGCAGACTCAAGTATCAACCTGAGCGTGTTAGAGGCTCAGTTAGAGCAACAGGACGAGTCTTCTTCCTTGTCCTATGGGGGGGACGATTTGCCCTGTGACCAGGTGGTCAGAATTGCGGAGGGGAAAGAGAGCATTGACTAATTCCAGAAGTGATTGTGTTACGCCTCATCAAATGCGACTACGACGAAAGCATTCTGACACCTTTCTTGCGATCAAATGTACGGTTATGTTTTGCCAAAATATGACAGTTCTGAGCTTGGAAAGTTCATGTTGGGGGTAGCGTTCCAACATCCCCGAATCTGGGTTAGGATCGAAAATTTTTCATCAGGCTATCGAAATCCTGTCCGAAATGTCGATGAAGTCTCGTGCCTTTCAATAACTGACTTCGAGGCAAGGAATGGCCCAGAGCCAGGACTTGACACCATTCAAGGAACAATTGAACTTGTAAATTGCACTATATGCTTCGATGCATCTTCCTAGAAACTTGTCTGCACAAAGGTCCAATCGCTTCTGAAGGTATTGTTTTGGTTACAAAGGGGGCTTTCTCCAAGGTAAGCGGTATACACTGAGTGAGGCTCCTGAGGCTGGTGAAGACGCCAGACAACTTTTCATCTCTAGTTCTTTTTTGGATACCCTGGCGAACTTTGCCGTCCATTGTGAGTCCATTACGGAGAATTCTACGATATCGCGAGCATCTTCACCACCACGGCCCCATTAACGGAGGTGATGCCATATACATTGCGACATTCCTGTGTCTGTCTTCTTGCCCTGGATGGAGTACTTACCAAGTTTGGAGCCCGAAGGGTAAGGTCAAGTCCGGGTCATCAGCTCTGTGTCAAATTCTCCAAGCTCGAAGTTGCCTACCGATTCTACAACATTCCAAAACTCCTGAGGTTCTCATTACCCTTTCAGGATTTTCACGGTTTGTATTTCTACGACCAAGTCTCCAAGAGGGACTTGCAAATTGATCATATCGCCGACGGGCGCAACTCACACAGGGGTACCTACCATACACGGTGTATCCAGCATCATCACACCCATCTCACTGACGTCGAAGTATATAAACCCACCAGCGACGAGCTCCTGACTCTCGACTTCGTCCTTCTTCTCCACATCATCCCACTCAGACAGTCAATCAATTAGCATGTCTTTGTTGCATTACCACTACGACCCCTTCGTCGACTTCGATCGTCTCTTTGACGATGCGTTCTCTACTCGGTTCTTCCGCGCACCCTCTACGGCGCTTACCACCGAAAGCGGTCGTGAGGCGACCTTTAGGCCAAGGTAACCTCTCACACCTTCCTTCCCCCAGTCGGCCATCCTTTCGCGACTCACCATCAAGTCAACGCTCTCCGTAGAATGGATCTCCACGAGGACCCCAAGACCAACAAGGTCACCGCTACCTTCGACCTTCCAGGCTTGAAGACCGAGAACGTCTCCATCGACGTGAGCAACGACAGACTTACCATTTCCGGGGAGTCTAGCGCCTCCGAGGACCGTGATGAAAAGGGTTACTCGGTCCGTGAACGTTCTTGGGGCAAGTTCTCTCGCACTTTGCTGCTCCCCCAGGGAACCAAGCCCGAGGAGGTCAAGGCGAAGATGGAGAATGGGGTGTTGAACGTGACATTCCCTAAGGCGCAGCCCCAGCAGCAGCCCAAGCGCATCACCATCGAGTGAGCGAGGGGCTTTGACATCCATCTTTTTCTTTCTTCAACGTCGTTGCAAGTCGCTCGTGTTCTGTTACGCACTGTACCTATAGCTTTTGCATTCAGCGGTGTACGATGATGTTTGCAAGAAATGATGGCCATGATGCATTGCTGTATCAATTATGCATGACATGGCGTGAGCACGGAAAAAAAAAGAGCGGTGAAGAATTAAGACTAAGCCAAGGAAAACCGCCCCAATCTTCAGAACGACCGTCTATGATGAAGACCTCGATTCGCGCTTCTCTTCCGCTTTCTTTCGACGCTGTGCTTTGCTTCTTACATCTTGCGTCACTTTCACCATTTGATGCCAAAGGTCTTTACCATAGGTAAGGTAAAGCGCGCCGAAAGCGGCCCCTCCAAGGTGGGCGTAATGATCAAATAATCTAACACCAACGCCCCCTTCGATGTGAGAAATGATCTCAGAATTTGCAATCAAATTTTACCTCCATCCGCGAAGGGCGCCAAAGGTATCCATCAAGACAAGCCCGCCGAGACCAACCTTGATCGGTATATCCACAGGTAACATGAAAAGATGAACGTTCACATCAGGGTAAGTCAACCCGGTGAGGACCATAGTGGCGTAAATAGCACCGGATGCTCCTAATGAAGGTAAGATCTCTCTGACTGGTTGCTGTGCGACGTTGCCTATGAGAGCAGAGGCTGCTGATGATGAGCGGAGAGAAGCGAGTGCGTTGATTTGGAATATCATTTGGGGATAAAGGATTCTAGCTGAAACGACGTGACTGATGAGTCCCGAGAAAAGACCGGCTAGAAAGTAGGCGGAGGATTGTGAGTCACCGAGGGTGGAAATGGAGGTAGGGAATGACGGACCGGATATATAGAAGAAAAGAAACTGCCCGCCTCCACTCAAATCTCCACCGGTTGGTGTTCTTGGCAAGAAATATGCGACAGTACTTCCTACACTCATCCCCTTCAGTTGGGTGTATCCAAAGCGGGTTACACAACCACTCACCAAAGCTCGTCAGCGCCAACGAGTTGAAGCAAAGGTGAACAAAGCTTTTATGACTGATAGCACCCTCAGACGTCGTCTCGTCATACTAAAGGAGCCACTCGATGGGTACGTACCTGAACATGCTGGTGAGAAGGGTATATGATCTACCTGAGAGCGGGTCATGCGTGAACGCTCTGTTCATGAACCCTCGCAAACGTGGAACTTTCCACATCATGTAGACAAGCACGTTCAACCCGACAATCTGCCAGCAAAATCGCCTTCCCTCGCTGGAGTCAAGATACGTCTGGGCTGCGTAAATGACAGGAGCGATCAAGAGATTCTGGAGCGCGGGAGGCCATGATGAAATCTTGACCTTGAAATCCTCGAGTCCTTTTTTCATCCATTGTAGTGTCTCGCTATCCAAGGAACGCATTCTGATCTTTCTCAACTCTTCCGCATTACCAACATCCCAGAAAAACGAAGGCCATATGGGGAGTCTAGCGTATTCGGCCCACCTTTCGTTTTCACGGACTGTCCAGTCAGTTCCCAAGTTGAAGAAGAACAGGGATCCACAGAGAACGAACTATTGACGTGTGTAGGTCTAAATAAGAGAGCAGAAAGTGAGCTAGGTTGAAACTCATGCTTAAGAAGATCTGCTTCGATATACCCGGTTTCTGTATACGTTCTCCAAAGCTCGGGATCTGGTTCGGAGGCTGTGGTGGTCGAGTCTGAACGGTTGGTATCGGCGGAGTCATTCCTGACTGCGAAACATGTCTCGATATCCTAGGAAACCATTTCCGCGACGTCCCTAAGAACGAGCGACTTTGAGTGAGTCCAATATACGGACGAAGTGAGCGAAGGGAATGTTGGCGCGTCGCGGTCAAGAGCATCAAAGCGTTGACGATTCGAATTCGGCGCGGCCAACTTTTCAGAGGCATTACATAATGCATATTACCCACTGATGGAGGACAGGGGCTAATTGACCAGGAAAGGTTATGTACTTTACTTCGACCCTCTCTGGCTGTCGTGCAATGCATTAGAGTAAAGTCTGGCTCATGTTCGTGCTCTCCGACGTACTCGATGCGACTCGTACTGGGGGAAGTAAATGTTGATAAATGCCATTAGTAACTTGAAGTCAACGTGTAGCGAGGATGATGTGCTGCAGCAGGTTCCCTGCACTACCGACTCTCGTTCACCGAACTTCCAACGAGGGACCGTTAAAAATTTGAAAGACAAGCTCTCGTCGACTCATGCTCAAAGATTGAAACCCTTCGCACCGAGCGCAAATTTATATGTTCGCACAGCCTCCCAGGAAGGCAAGCTACCCCTGGTACGTCGATGATTTCATCAGGAGTAGAAGTAGTGTCCGGTATGAAAATGAGCTACTTCACCTGACTTATAAGTCGGCTACGAATCTCTAGAATAGGATGTCGTCGGTCGATCCGCCTCGCCATCGATGTTGCATATAAGCAATCACCGTTTCAGCCAATGTCCCCACTCAACCCCAACTTCCGCCGAAAAGTCATATCCGTCAATCGAGTTTGCACTGATTTTTGTTGTGGGTCTCGGCCTTCCTGCTACATACTACAGCCGTCGATTCCAAACGATCAATCATGTCGGCGATCCCAACCGAGTTGTCGTTGCCATCTGGTTACATTTATAGATCGATGGCAGAGTCATGGGAAACGTCGAAGGTGGAGTAAGATGGTGCCAACTTGACGCCATGTCTGAGCCGGATTTTTCTTGGATAACCTTATTCCCTTTGACTGGCTTTTGGAAGACTTCCATGATACAAGAATTATGGAGTGTTGCTTACCGGCTTCCATAAACAGTCGTGACTTACACTCCAGCTATACTCCAGCGACTCGAAACTTACCGTGGGCAAGGAATTGGTTGTGGTAGGTGACGCGGAGCCTACCGGTGCTTCGGATCAGTCTTCCAAGTATGCAGCAGTGTCATGTCAAAGTGTATCTTACTGATCCGAAAAGAAAAATTAAACAGGCGGAGAGTGGACTTACGATCGGAACAAGCAAACTACGAGTAGCAAGTTTCCGGTCCATGTATTCTTATGTGGTTTCCTGGAATCTTACGGCGATGCAGTGGAATACCTTGACACCACTCCGGTGACCTTGCCTTTTCTGGAGAGTAAGATTTGAATTCCTGACATGGACACTTGGAAGCGAAAACACCACATGTACAATCTCTACGTGCGCAGTTCTCGGGATGACAAGAGATTTGTGTTTCACATCGTCTCCAGGCACAGCCTACCAGCGGAGCCTCAACCAGACAGCGAAACGCGAACCTATCGCGTATGTATCGATAAGCTGCGGAGTCTTGCTCAAGTTTCAACTACCCCACTGCGTGACTAGTCATTTGACGACCTTGAAGCATAACGTCTGGAGACCGTCCATCCCGGACCATCGCATCGAAGGTATCAGGGAGCGGAGGCTTTGGATGTTAGCTAGACCGCTCCCTGAAATGGCTTGTTCGAGATTAGATACAGTAGGCTCAGCCCACCGACTCAAATCGGATTCACTCCCGTTCTGATTTGTTTCACATAACCTGAAATAGTTCTCGAAGTCAAGATACGTGTCCGACCTCCATTAGATTTGAAATCAAGCATGTCGATGAAACTACTCACGTCGGAACACCAGGATCGGCGGCAGTTCGTAGGAGGCAATGGGAGTGGAGGAAAATAAGATATAGCCATTTGAACTCGGTAGCTAAGCTCATCTGGAGTACTGCCTCGCTTCCTAGTAGGGGGCATTAAAAGGCAAAGGTTTCGGAAGTGTCGTACCACCCATCCTTTCAAGACCCACACTCATATTTAATTAAAACTTCCTCGACTTGATACCATATTACCCAACTATGCGTTGCGTCTTCACCTTCATATTTGTTATCTGCCTGGCGGTCTCTGCCTTCGCTGTCGCCCCCAAAGCGCGCTATTCTGGAAGATCCAACCTCCAGCGTCGTACCGGTCAGAGTTACTCCAAAACTCACCATCACTCGCACTCGCCCTCGCCCTCGCCCGGTTATTATAACAAGCCTGCAATTGCGCAACCCACAAGTACTCCCATGCTCGCGAACAACATACATTTGGGGCGCGGAGCCCCTTGGAGCGTTAAGTCTCCCCTCTCCCCCCCTCAGTCAGGTAGTTCCGATACTCCTGCTGAGCCCTGAGGTGCATATATAGAGAGAGAGAGAGACGGGGTGGATATTTATGAGCAGACCATCGCGAGTAAAGCATTACCTGTTTGGTGGTTCAGAAGGAAATATGATCCATCTTGCCATACCAGTTTTGCGATTCAGATTGGGACTCCTTGCATTCTTCGAAGCATTACTAGTCTTTATTAACGTGTTGTGTTGTCCTTCGAAATTGTTTGATCCACTGTCTTTACATTTAAAAGATAGCTGCTGTCACGACGATGATATGTTAAGTTACTTGCTGCCTTGAATACGAGATATTTTCTGCTGGTCAGCGGGAAGAGCACAATCCACGGAGGTGTGAAGAGCCTTACTTAGAAACTTGTTGAGAGACTGCACGAATGCTCTGAGCAACGTCTCGAAGGGAGTAGTAATCAGCTCATCATACCAGATTATTCTGCCCTTGCAAGCCTGATCTCCAGAGGGATGTTACACAGTAGGTCGATCTACCTCAGTGTGTTGGATCGATCTTGCACATATAACATGTTTCAGTACAGTCTCGCGGGATGGGGTGTTGTCACCAGTGAATGTGTATTCATTTGCGGTACATATCCAACGAGAGACTCTGCACCCTTTCGTATTGGCAAGTCAAAGTAGCTGGTGATGAAGGAGTCAGGATTAGATAATTAGTAGTAGTAAACATCAAGTTAGGGCCCTCCGAGTGCGGACTTGCAGTTGTTCGGGCACTCGCACAGCAGTCGACATGTTTTACTACATATCTTTCCTACGTCCACCACCTACGACGACGACACTCCAGCCCACGGATCCGATTCTAGTCACACCTCAGATATGCAACGACCTTCGAACCGAATTCCTCGAGTGCGATATACCCATCGACATCTACTTCTCCTGGTTTCTCCAATCGCCCACTCCACCATCGACAATCCACACCAAACCCGCGAAACTAACGTCTTGGAGAACTTCTACGGCATACAAGGAGATTACAGTCCCGAGACCGCCGAGACAGCTGTTAAGAGAAGGTCAGGCCTGGATACTCGTCTTGGAGTGCGGAATAACGAAGAAGGAGATCGTGATTGGGCTTGGTGAAGGCAGTCTAGGGAATGTGCCTTTTGGAGTGAAGTCTGTGCCGGTGACGTTTACGAGTCGGCCACAGAGCAGGGGTCAGAAACAGGAGAAGATTATGAGATCTTATTACTTGCCTCTTCGGACATCACACCAACAGGTGGGAGATACAGAACATCCGATGGTGACGACGTTCGACGTGATTGAGCACACCTCGTTTGATCTCGACAAGGTACGCCCCGTAAACTACTCAAAGCATTCTCTGCCCTGGGGAAGCAAGAACATGCACTGATGCAGCTTAGCTCAGAAAATATGGGATAGTGGCATTGGACTTAGCTCCTGGCTCGTTGGACTATTTACAGGGGCTGTTGCCGAACAAGACGTGGCTATTTCCAGCCTACGCAAGTTTCTCTTTAGTACAGAGAAGACCAACATCTTGGAATTGGGTTCGCAACACAGACAGGTCGATCAAACGGCTTTATCTGACGTCGTTCTATCCATTGACAGGTGCAGGCACCGGCATAGTCGCCATCACGCTCGCCATCCTCCGCTCGACACTCGTATTCTTAGATAGCCCAGGTCAGATCGTGACCACTGACCTGCGTGAGTAACATTCTTGTCTTGCGTAATCTCTCACACATGTTTCACTGTCAGCCTCTGCAATGCCCATCATACAATCAAACATCGCCATCAACAGCGCGCTAATGCCGAAATGTCAGCCCCTTCCTGCGGTCCTGGATTGGGACGATGAAACACTCCCACAGACAGCCCAGTTTGAAGATGGAATAGATGTCATCGTGTGCGTACTTCCTTTTACCCTCGTAATACACGCTCTTTGTCAGACATCTCTGACGTGGCGCACACATATTCAGAATGGCCGACGTCACATACAATACGTCTTCCTTCCCCGCGTTGATCGGAACGCTTTCCCGACTGATCAATTTTTCGAAATCTAAACGCAATGGCCGCCAACCGTGCGTGCTGATGGGTTACAAAGAACGACACTCGGATGAACGATCCCTTTGGGATCGAGCCAAGGAAATCGATGTTCATTTCGAGAAACTAGCACAGATCGATGGGGCAGGCGGGAACCCAGTCGAGATCTGGTTAGGGTAAGAACGCTAGTAGTCAAAAAGGCAAACATGCATTACGTGTGCGATAGCGACGATCCTTCGGAGACGCTGACAGTAACGGACAGAAGAATCACAAAACGTCGACTGTACGTAAAATCCAAGTTATCTATCAATTCGTTTAAAGGTAAATCATCCCTTATCTGTACATTAATAAGTGCGTCCGAAGCACTTGGTAAGTCGGTTATTCGATATCTAACAAGTGGAAACAACATACCGGGTTTGACTTACGCCATTATCATCGACGCTGTGGAAACCCATCCTCTGGAGTGCGCGATTCGAGCTGCTACAGGTATTGATTCAGTGATTTGCACCGTTATATTGTTGTGGGCCCTCTCATCGCAGCGGACGCAATGCACCCACCTGTCTCTTGATCTGAGTCGCAAACTGAGATCTCCAGCGATTCAGTTGTCATCGATGTCATCCTCACACTCCTGTTCACGACCATGCACGTGCAATCGGCCATGATGCATTGATGCATGAAGTCACAGACAAAACAGTCGTATGCCAACCCGCGCGGCATTCACGAGCACGATGCTCTAACAAATACACGATATTAAGGTATATCCACCAACCCGGGTGCTAGTAGATCGATATCGTCCAGATATACAAACCAAAGAAAGGTATAACGTGTAAACACACGAATCAAAGCGGTGGTAGTTGTCGACGACATTGAGGACATATATTCTATCCCATCACACGGATCAAATAATCGTCAATATGCCAATCAGTCAGGTAAGGGGGAATATTGTACTGACCTTGATAGCAAGCCACTGTGAAACGAAAAGAAAAAAAAAGAGAGAAATCGCGTGTCAATGAAATACCAATAAGACAAGCCCAGACGAGACCACACACCCTTTCCAGACAATCTGTATGCTACACAAATTCGTTGTCGTCAGTCTCCCCACACAAATCAGACACATTAAACCAACAAAAACTCACAAACAAATGATGACATGGTGCCAGACTGTAACTCTTCCTCCCTCCCACTTTTTGCAATACCACGTGTTGTAGCTGCTGTTGTTTGCCTTCGTCAGCGTGAATTGATTCCATACAGATCGAACAATCGCCCAAAGATTGATCGGGTGATTCGGAGTCGGTGGGTGGGAGAGGCGGGTGGTAATCGTACGTGTCGGTCTTGACGAACTAAAGAGGGTCGAGGGCGAGCTAGATTATGATCATAATGTTGATACAGACGAAGAAATCACGCACGCGCTTGGGTAGGAAAAACGCTGGGCCGAATCGTTGTTGAAGTAATATCACGCCCACCTGTGCCATCACGAACGCAGACAAATAATATGCCCATCCTAGTTGACCGTCCCCCTCAATGATAACGAACAAACCGAAACGGACGGCAACTTACGCCGAGGTGTAATGTCCAGCACGTTCGTTGGACAACTCAAAAAGTCTACCCTTGTTTCAGGACCAGTCTCATACACGCGAGAAAAAGAACTCACAAAGGGCAAGGTATATCCTGCATATCGACGTCCCGACGACATACTCGGCACTCATCGTGCTAGATCGACCTCGTCTGATAGCTCGGATGATCGATGGAAACCAAAATGACGAATACGTGGCAGCGACGAAGATAAGGGCAAGTGTAGGTGTCAGGACCACTCGGACGATGAAAGCAAGAAACACGAAGATCCCAAACCATAGCCGTATGTGTGGATCTGAGGTAATCTGACGGATGACAAACAAAGCAAAGGAAGGTGTAGGTGGACGTGGAGGCGCTGTGGTAGGCATAGGTAGTGGAGTCTGAGACGCCTCGCTAGGGGTTGTCGTATTGGTCTGTGGTTGCACAGGTGTGGGCCGCTGGGGTGGTGGGTGAGATGCTGCCTCCTCTGGTGGCTGAATTTGATTGATAAAAATCGCATGTTGAGCCTCCAGAGCGAACAAAAGACATGCAAGGAACGCTGTAACAACCAATGACATCGATGGAGCACCATTCGCCAGGATAGCAAACGTTATATGGCCAGCAAACGCGACGACGTCAACGATGGCTTGTGACAAGAATGTCCAGAGAGAAAGGCGCATAACTCCAGCGTGGCTATGTGTCCTATCCACTTGGCGGCAGAGTAGTGTGAGCATGACCAAGTAGGTGATAGAGGCAGAACCGGCATCTAGAGAACAGTATCTCACGGTTAACAGAAGCAATGCGAGGAAAAGACACTCACAATCCGTGACTTTTCGAAAAAACGACTGGGATCTCCATCATTGATGAACGTTCAGGACCACGTCCAACTGCAAACCAGTAATCATACCTCAAACCGGTGGCGTCGTGCAGGCGATACAATAACCCACATTCTTGACTCACAAGCATACCATTCAACTGAAGCGGAGGTCGTTTTACTGTCCATTTCCCCGTCGGCCTCTGAAGTTCGTCCTCAAGATCCAGCATGAGGTTCTCAGGTACCGAAGATGGTTCAATCTGAGCATAGACCAAGAATCCACATCGAAGTTGTGATTCGTGCCCTTTAAACGGGTATCAAGTGGGATGTATCGGACGGTAAGACGTGTGTCAAACCTTCTGATGAGTCTTGATCGAGAATGCCTGAGTCAATCATTTCCTTCACTTTTTTGATTCGAGAGAATAGCTCGGGTACGAGAACGCTAGCGGTGTCATTTTGAACGTTTTCTGGAACGAGGGCAGGGAGATATCGAATGTCCATTGTTCGTTCGTTTGACTGCGCAAACCCATACATGGAACCATTGGCAAGAAAATGAACACCGTCAAACTCCAGTCGCATTTCGTCTGTACTTGCTGGATGCGAGAGATCAATCCTTCCCTAGACGTTATTTCCATCTCAGATGAAACGCGAATAGATGGTGGAGGAGAGGCTTCCTACACGTATCATTGCAATGCGCTCCGAAACACCCTCGACGGTGACAGGTGCATGATCGACGATGCTCCATGATATATTACTCGTCGCTGACCAATTCCACGATCCCAACTTTTCGTGAATTTCGGTCATGTTCGCTTTCGACATGAATGATTCGGCGTATGGCTTCCACGGTAAAGTGGTCGACTCCAAGCTTGGTGGGGTGATGTTGTAATAGTCGAGTGAACCACGTATGAAACCAGTCGTGTTGGAATAATAGGAAGCGTAGAGTGGGTCGACGCGATGTCCGGATGGCACGAAGGATTGTACGAGCGAGGTCAATGACGGGTGTTTCTCCGGCTGCCATTGCCAGATTATCAGAATACCGACACGCACCCAACATACACTCGGACACGTACCAATGTGAAGTTAGAGCTCTCTCCATTGATCCAAGCCGTGAAATTGGATAATTGATAGGTCATGGCATTCAGTGCGTCTTGGTAATGACCCTTCGCTAGGTACTCGTCGCTGTCGTGGTTCGTGAGCATGAACAGCATGAAGATGAGGAAGGAGAAGGAGGTGAGAGAGCTCCGCCGTTGTAGTCGCTGCAACCCCACGTCGTCTGTTTCGCCACCATGCTCGACGTCGGACTCCATGACAGTCGCGGTAGAGGTCCTGTGCCGTCCCAGGCCAAGGGGTTAATTAGTTATCGAATTATTTGTCCAACCCAGGTAAGTAACAAAATAAATAAATAAACACCACTCTGTCTTACTACCATGGCTGCCAACATCCTCTGGGCACATCTCCTACGCAAAGATGCGACAACGACGGTGGCAGCGATGAATGACGAGCCCGCGCAAATTCCACCCATTGCTCCGCTGGACAGATCCGGGACTTCGATACGAATGCTTATCCACGACACCCAAACTAATCTCGAAAAGTTCTCCGCGAGGTTGGATGGACTGCTTCAACGAGTCGAGGAATGTAAAACTGAGGTCATGAATGCAAACAAATTGCTAGACGCAGAGAGAGACAGAGTACTGTCTGAAGTGCTCGAGATAGGTATATAGGTCGGTTTCATTGGATCGATGCTCACTCACTTTCTGGCTCTCCGAAGCAAATAGATGTCAGATGGAACTAAAGGCACACGTCGGCACGCCTGCACAGGCTCACGAACTCGAACTTGTTCGAGTATCACAGGTATCGACAGACAAGGCCGTGCAAGCGCTTGAAAAACGCGTAGATGCACTCCAAGTGGTCGGTTTCAGGCGTACTTGTCGCATTTATGTTTTACAACATCAATCGATGCTCTTTATAGCTCTTCCAGATACACACGAATACGATGCAATCTATTCAAGACCAGCAGAATAATATCCTCGGTGCCGTGCTTCCGCTGGTTCCCCTCATCCAAGGTGTGCCATCCCAGATCGACCAAATCAAGTCGGCTCTATCAGATATGGTGTCGAGTGCGGTGTCGAACGCAGTGTCGAGTATAACGATGAATATCGAAAATGTCACGACGAGTCTCGTTCACGAGGTGACGTTGGCACAGGAGAAACGGATCGTACGATCTTCCACTCACGTAGGCTCGAGCTCATCGACCAAGGCGCACTCCTGCTCCCATCGCCAAAGACCAGGCTCGTCTCTGTGCAATGCTTTGGACCACGGTGCATATTCTTCCCCTTTGGCAGCTCGTGATATGGGATCTGCCCAACTATCCGCTCGCAAACGACCACGCCTGGACGGCATGTTGCATGACGTCGAAAATTCTCAGTCGCCTCGCAAGTTGTCGCGTTTGGATATACAAACGACGGGGCAAAGGGAATCTTTGGTCACTCCTCGAACACCCCAAACACCTCGACAACCGCTTGCTGACCTCATCTCACCCAACCCTCCGGGAAGCAATCGCGCTAGAACCGACGATCTAGTTCGAGGCGATTCGATAATAGCGTCACATCCCCCATCAGGTGGATGTATGCGTCAAAACGAGGTTCCCCGACCTTCTATTCATTCTCTTTATCCAGCGACGGATCAACCCATCGTAGTCGAACCGACCACTGTGCAATCTCGCTGTAGTTCTCGCGATCCAGCGATTATCAGACCGGGACCGACAATGCCCATCGTCACTGGACCTCCGCAGGCAAACACGATTTTTAAGACAGTGAAGCAGGAGATTCGAGCACCTAAATCATCAGAGATTATCTCGATCACATCGTCTCCGCTATCTTCCGCTCCGCCTTCCTCCGCCCCTCATCGCCGTATTGATCCCGATACGGTACGTGCGAGTGCAGCGCAAACGACTACGCATCAGGATGCACAAGCCTCGGCCCTAACGTCGCATGGCATTGAACTCCTCACGGCTCCTCAGAGTTCCTCTAACCCACTCTCATCCTCTTCCGAGGTCTCACCCCCGAAATCAATGAGTTTACGGGACCGACGAGCTCAAATGACCCGCGTAAGTCACGAATATTTACTACAAAAAAAGAGTTGCCAACACGTTTTGTTTAGATCGGACGTACGGAGACGAGACGCATCATCCCGTTGGTGCCCTGGTCGGATGAAGAAGAATAAAACAAGATAAGCGTTGTGCGACCAATCAACGTCGTCGTATATTGACCGATTCCGGGGTTGTGACGTTTGAAAGGGTGCTACGGTTGTTTTTATGGTAGTTAGTACAGGGCGGTGGCTATTGCAGTGTATGAATTCCGGACTAACGAAAACACTGGTTTGATGCTCGATGTTGAGGACTCGTTTAACTTGGTTGTCGGGTTAGTGTTGGCCCTGAACAGCTCAGTGGACCCGTTTTATTGAGACAGCGACAACGCCCGCGACGTCGACCACACACCCGTCCCACGACTCTCACTTCCAAACCACATCCAACTCAACCGCCAATATCGAACATGAGCGACATCCAACCCGTTATCGCACCCCAACCACTATCAGAACAAACCTCGCCAACGACGACTGCCGCCACCACCGCGACGAACGCCTCTACGACCGGCGTCACAGAGACGACACCCACCGAGGCACCTCCGCCTGCTCCGATTACAGAGCAGGAAGTGGGCGAGTATAGAGAACAGGATCGGTTTTTACCTGTGAGCACATTTTGTGACCAATGCCATGCACATATATCCATATGTCCATCCATATCAACCCCGTTTGTTGTGGCGGTGGCGAACGCGAACGCCCCGCTCGCGCGTACCCAATTGGATTGACCAGTAGGCGCCACTGTGTTTAGAGGGGCTGAGACGCCAGAGCTCCAGGGGACTATCTATCTCCATCGTTTATGCCTTGACTCTTGTGGCATGCCACGACTTCCCTTATCCTTCCTTCTTCACCGTGGCGGTGACCATGACTCCGTCCTACAGTGACCATCCATTAAATCCCAAACCCGATCGCTAAATTCTATTAGATAGCCAACGTCTCCCGTATCATGAAACAGTCCGTCCCTTCCACCGCCAAAATCGCCAAAGACGCCAAAGAATGCGTCCAAGAATGCGTCTCCGAATTCATCAGCTTCATCACTTCCGAAGCAGCGGAGAAATGTCACATGGAAAAACGTAAAACAATCGGCGGAGAAGACATATTGTATGCGATGGCAAGCCTGGGGTTCGAAAATTATGCAGAGACGTTGAAGATACATTTGGCGAAATTGAGACAGGTGGGTGTTGATGTGTTTTTTCTTTGTTCATGATGATGTATTTTACGGTTGTGCTGAACGGGTGTAGCATCAAGCGAATACGGTGTCACATCCGCACCCTGGACACGGAGACGATACGTGAAACGCGAGGCATGCCTTCCCCTTTCCCATCAGCGTCAAGCTCCCGTTTTCATATGTATTCGACCACGATCGCACAAGTTATTCTCGTTTGTCATGCTGTTTTGTACTACAATCAAATCGCACCCCGGGTTTCATCTAGACTACCGCTATTCGTCTTGCGCCGTGTCTCAGGTGTCGTTATTCCCAATGCCTTTTGCCTAGTTCGAGGTATCGAGTCTCTTTCCGAGGCGAACGAACTGTGCCCAAGGTACGAGATGCTTTGAGAGCCTCCACCTTGCCATTGAGCTCCGGTTTATCAACCGGTACCATATGATTCTATTCCATCACTTGTGCTAATCGTCTCACAAGGGATGGGATTTTGTCGGAGACAGCAACGTTGCCCCTAATTTGCACATACCAAGCTTACAACAGTCATATTAGGAAGGGCACTATTCGCTTCACATCACGGTACATTCAATGGCCATTGGAACTCTTCCGCTATCATCTCATTCACTGCAACCCCTTCTAGTCCTTACTCTTCTTTCCCCGCGCAATTTTGACGACCTCCTCCTCGGGCAAATCATTTCCCCCATAGTACAAAGGAGAGGACTTATCCTGAGTCTCCAACTGGGTCTCCAACTTGGTCAAACTGATCTTCGAATCTTTTGCGCTAATGTTTTGGATGATGGCCTCACCAAGCTGAACATTTTTACAAGGTGATTCGCACAACGAATCATGAGCTGCTTCCAATGAGGACGAAAAGAGGAAGTTGCACTTACGTCTTTTGCAAGCGCGGGATCTGACTTGGCTAGCTTCGCATACTCTTCGATCAGCGCGAGCTGTTGGTCAATGTTTTTCGCTTCTTCGTGAAAAAACGCCGCGTTGAGACGTGCAGGTTGAAGCTTGTGGATATGCGCGATGAGCTCTTTTTTCCTGGAGTGACTCCGTAAGTTGGGAGCAGCGCAGACCAACCAAGAAGGAAAGACAGACTGTTTTTCCTCCTCGTAAGCTTCCAAGATAATGGCAATGGTTTGGACTACGAGGCCGATGACGGCGAGAATTTCAAAGAAGGACATGATTCTGCTGATCACGCTGACCGTCTCCGCGATTTCAGCCGCAGTTTCTACGTCTTCTCCGGCCTCTGTTCGGTCAACGGTGAGCATCTAGTGTGTTCCAGGCTGGTAATGGTGCACCGTACCCTCCAGCGCTTCTGACGTCTCGGAAACTGTTTCCGATATCTCGTTTGCTATTGCGGCTGTTGGTCATTCATTGAGAGAGCGAGATGGATGAGCGTTGTATCAGCACTTACATGCTGTCGCTGTGTCCCCGTCCTGTGCCGCTCGGAAAAATTGGGAGATTTTCTGAATAATCTGGGAATTCCAGACGAAGCGCGCAGCAGATATGGCCAATTTTGCAGTGATCGATCCATGATTGAGTAAGAGAAAACCAGACAGCAATTCGCAGCAGTGTCGCAGCAGTGATGATGATTTCTCCGGGAGCCATCAAGATACCTACAATGATGGACGTCCACTGGAAAGGCTGGCAAGGGCGTTTGGTCAGAAGCGCGAGGAACTTGGGTAGAGCGAGATCTCACGGTGGATAATTTCTTGGTAGCGTTGATGAGCTACGGGTGTGATCGAACAGATCAGCTATCGTGAAGGGCGACGGCGACGGCGACAAGGTATCCGAGAGACTGGGCCTCACCGTGTCGAATTGCTTCCTCTGGCGTGGCGTCATCTCGGCCCTGACTTTGTTGAGGAGGTCGTCGACCGTATCCATTCCGTGAGCTTTGAGTAGTTCATCGATTTCTTGTTTGATGTGCTTAGATTTCATATCGTTCGCGTCGTCCATGACGGCAGTTTGGAAGTTGGCGATGCTATCGACGAGCTGCTCTAGGCGGTTGCCACGAGGTACGTTGTCTAGGGGGGGAAGCACCAGAAGTGAGCGACGCAGGTCAAGAAAAAGTGAGAAATGCTCACTCTGTGCCCACATGCCCATATTGATTGTTAGAATGAAGAAGCAGCTGAAGCAGGAATAAGAAACATCTGAGGCATGAACAGGTGGGTTTTTATAGTAGAGAAGAGGAAGAGCAGGTAAGCCAAGACGCAAATAGGTTGGATAGTGAGGTTAGGGCTAGACAATACCGGATCTGTGACGCCTGAGGCTTTCCGAGGTGCGAGTCTCGAACGAGTCAAGTGCAAGACCTGTGATTCAAGTTCATTTTCAATGACAGTTTGAATAGCACTATCAGATGCCCTCAGTGGTCACGATCAAATAGGATTATTATCAGACATTATTTCTTTCATGAATCGTCCGCACTATTCGTGAGCTTTGACCACTTGGTTGCTCCAGAAGGAGATTATCCTACCGCCCCGGAAGGAAATTACTCCAGTTCTCCGTGACGGAAGCCCAAAAAGATATGGATAAATGGAAGCCTGCCAATGAAGTCCTAGTCGCTAGTCCATGAAGCAACACATGCAGCTGTCAAAAGGCGCCACTACACCAAAACGTGCATGAAGAATTGTACGATGAGATGCGACTTACGGCTTTCATAGGGTATGGATTTCTCGTGCCACGGGTTCGGTACGTGGGTCCCTGCTTCACGTTCGTGTGTTATGATGATGGAACTGTCAAGTAGATTCAATTGTTTGCTGTGTTTAGCAAAATGGGCAATTAGCTTGGAGAATCAACCTCTGTACATCGATCGATCTAGACGTTTTTGGCTCTTGTGAATTCTCCCAGTTAACGGGTCGATGGCCTTAACTCCAATCGTACTAGGTCAACGCAATGAACAGAAGAATGGAAGAGCTCACTGCGATGTCCACATTGAAGATGTAAAGCTTGCGGTGTGAGGTCTTTCGGGTGTTAAATCGGTTATCATTCCTGTTCAAGTCGTTTCAAATTACAGGTTGAATAGAAGCACCTACACGAGTCACGTCTACCATGCGAAGAAGCAGATCCGAAAACCAACTTCGATGACTATGATTCGTGGTGACAAAAACTGTTCAGGACCTGCTAACGCGCGACTGCTTGTGGACTAGTTTTTGTCTGTGAGCTGACATTGTGGGGAATCAACTTGAATCAAGATCTCAAAGTTTCCGAGAATTCTTTGATGTCGTTGTTCAATTCCGAGTCGACTTAATTGATTCGGTCTTGTTATCGATGTAGAGCTGTTTCGGATATAGCAGCATCGTGCAGCACCAACTGGCTGGTGAATGTACACACGCTCAGATACGGCATTGCCAGGGATTCCACTTCGCACTCTCGGTTCCAACCTGAAGTAGCCTAAAAGAAGTGACATGAATCTCGAGAGACTGTCCAAGTTACAGGTGACCTGCCAGTAATCGCCGGATAGTACATCCGAACATTTTTGGAGTTTCAACTATGAGAAAAGACGGAAGAAGAGTAGAAGAATTTACTGAAACTGCTCAGGTAGGTTAGTGGTTCACACTAGCGTGTAACTTCGTTCGATAGCATGTCCAACACCGCCTTCAAAGGTGCAACTTGACTTTGTTCGGAGGCGCTAACTGGAGTACTATTGAAGTTGTCTGTTAGGCAACGTACAGATCAAGTGGAAGAACTTACAGCTTCTGAATGCCCTAGCCGAGTGGGCAACATCCTGCAGGCATGTATTTTTGACAACTCGCTTGTTCTTTGCACACTGAAGCTTCGCACTCGGGGCATGGTCCGACCAATCAGCGACTTGATTAATTGTCTGGTAGGTGTAAACCAGGAGTTGAGCGCTGAGCATATCACATCATCAAATCACTTTGTCCGACGTCTGGTAGTAACTAGTTCGCATTCTAGGGCGCAGCGCGAAGTCAAGAAGTTGACGATTGTCACTATCTAAATCTCCTCACGGTGATCAGACAATGTGGCGTCTAACCTAGTGGTTTTCGACCAATTGTAGCTATATCATCACCTCCTCGCATCCACCGCATCTCCACCGTGACCAGGTCCGAGCTACGTATAGACAAGGCAATTGATATCCGAGCTTAAACAACGATAACTGTCCAAGGACTAGTATGCTACTTCAGATCGGCGATGGGGTCCTCAGACTCACCGATTCAGACCTCGTAATAGAATCGGATCTGAATGCAGCTTGCACCGACCAAATTGGGCTCAAAACTATCCCATCACTTTTTCGTTTGAATAGGCATGGTCTCCAAGCTGTTCTAGGACTCGGATAATCGGCTACAACTCTCTGATGCCTTGCAAGCCTGCTTTACAGATGTGGTCACCTGAGCCCTGAATCACGGTTCGAGCTTGTGGAGGTATGTAATTTGCATTTCCCCATCGTTGTCCATCGTGCAGGTCCCAAGATAGCCGGGTAGGAGTACAAAATGGCATGCACTTCGACCTATCGAGTGTTTGGCCTCGTCATCCAACCGCTTACTCCTCTGATCAATCAGCCACATGGGAAACTTTCAGTCCATCTTCTATCCTGACAACCCCGACCGTCGCAAGCGTGTTCAGCAGCTCAGCGACGACTGCACCTTCAGTAAACAGCAATACAATGCTACAAAGACGCAGCTCGCGAATGAGTTGGGTCCTTACAAAGAGAAGCTCGACAAACTCCTCCAGGCATTCAACTGCGCCAACATCGCAGATCTCGATAAGCTCATTCAATCCAGTATCACTGGGAAAGACCTAGAACACTGGAATCATGTGCTCAAGGTCTATGACGATTCCGAAGTGTAAGTTGTTTCCTCTAAGGGATTGTATACTTGTTGACAATCACTTTGGTAGTGTGGACGAGGTTCTTGCGGGTATACAAGGAGTGTGAGTTGAGGTCTCTCGACCTGCTCTGTGAATTTAAATAAAATTTATTATTTAGCGTCCTTGTCACTGGCATATCGATCAGCGTCATCGGCTCTATCGCCGGAGGCATTGGATTCTTCGCAGGTAAGAGAATGATTATTACCTAGCTTGTATCAGTGATCTCATGGATAGCACTTCCTGACGTCGGTAGGTCTTGGTGTGACTGCAGAGATCGAGTTGATCCTGGGCGCCATCGAGATTATTTACGATTTAATTGACGGTGCCATCCAGCGGGAGAAGTTGCGTCATGCTATCAATGTTCTCGTACCGTGCCGCATGAAGGCAAAGTTTGTTGAGAGACAAATGGACGAACTCTACAAACGTGTACCGGCGATCAAGGACTTGTATGACATCTGCGAGAAACTCGGATACGATAAGGACAAGATCATGAAAGTGATGAAAGACGGAGATATAACCAAATCTCTCCAGCAACATTCGGCGAGCATAACATACGAAGAGGTAGGGCAGGAATTGGCCAACATGGACTCTGGTCGTGGATCATGGACCAATGAAGATCCGGACTGGCACCCTATCGCCAGATCCCTTGAGACAGACTATTTAAAGAGAATCGTAGACGGAAACCGTACTCTCTCTGGACCTTCTCCAGAGGCGATGAAAGCTCAAGAGCTATGGGTTGGCCCTAATCCGGTGAGCGACATAGATTAGGGCTGCTTTCTTGTGGATCACTGAATCAACTTGCCGCTGTCCTTTTTACTGTATCTCAAAGCCCCTCGATGCAAAAATAAAGATGCAGCTTCAGAACCCTGCTGCAGACATTCTCAAACAACCTCTTCATGTTCTGTTGACAAGCTTCGATACCAGTAATTCCGCTCGGGTTACGATCAGGTATGTATCCATCATTGTACATTGTATCGGGGTAGATGCTGACCCATGGTCTCGTGCCTCGTAGCTCAGCGGATGACAAGCAAACGCTTGTAGTCGACAGCGAATCCTGGGTCGTTTCTATGAAAGATTCCAGTCAGATTGCAGACACCGAAGCACCTCACGTGAGTCACTCCAACCTAAGTTCTGCGAATCTAACTACATTGTGAATGTATCTCACGTCCGTGTGTGTTGTATACAGTGGATTATGAGTTTCGTCAACCCAAGCGATGGTCCGCTTTTTTCCACTGCGGGACCGAGCTGGGACCCATCCAAGACACCGAAAATGGTTGAAGTCTATGTGCGACTCGTTATATCAGGTGTATCACCCGACGGTTTCCCGTACTTGGTTAATGTCGGAAAGGTGATCCAGAACGAAGGTGGTAGCCCTGCTTCACACTTGGCCGTGTCGTATGTCTCACATTAGTTGACGCCTTTCCCTATTGTACGAATACTCTTTTTCGAATCCCACGAATACTCACCAAACCAGGGCATCATCAGATCATTGACAGTGACTGGCTTGACGTGGATCATGTACTCATAGACCAGTCCTCTCAGCAAAGTCCGATAATACAACATGTAAAGCTGCCACGAAAGCGAAGTGTTACTCGAGTCTTCGGTCCTACCCATCAAGGAAATGCTATTCACACCGGGAAGCAACTTTTCAGAATTAGATCACCTGCTATTCGTCTCGCGTCTTGTCGTGACTGTGATCGAACTCAGACGTCCTTGACCTGTTCTTCGAGCCATTCCCAAAGCTTCTTGCCCAATTCGGGATCTTGCGTCTCTTTCCGGGGCGAAGCAACGCGTGCCCAGGGTATGAGATACTTTCGGAGCGTCAGCCATCGAGCTCAAACCACCAAGGAGAGGAGGTGCGCTGACACACCTTTCCATTGAGCTCAGCCGCCTCTGGAACAGTCCCCGCATACAGCTGTGTCAACGCACCCATCGGGGTGTCGAACAGCACCACGCGATTCTATGCCATCATGCATGAGTGCCACGATTCAACAACAAAGAATGAGAGGGCTCTGTCACGTACGATGAAGAAACGAGCGGCAGAAGGTATGTATCGTTGAAGATCTGACTTGATATTCCCAGGATTGAGAGACGTCGAGACGATACCCCGATCACCGTACCGCCTCGCCAACTCTGCCGCAAAAACAATATTACCCTGTCCAAAAAAAAGAAAAGAAACATCGAGGACGTGGGCGTTCAGCGTCTCGGATGCTCCAATTACAGCGCATGACAAAATGGACGCACGAATTTGCTCTGGCCGTACAAGGTCTGCGAAAGACATCGCTGCCTCTTTGCGCTGTCTTTGAATGTCTCGAAATCGAGATTGGCAAAGAGGTGGCCTGAGGAAGAGGTAGTCACGACGCGAACTTTTCCATCCGAGGTCGTCTTTGCGGTTTCGATCATTGTCGGAAGGAGTAATTTGGTGAGGTAGAAATGACCTAGTGAATGTGTAAGGACGGGCGTAAGACGCGTATTCAAAGTGGAACGAAGCTACCTAGTACGTTCGTTCCGAATTGAAGATCGTATCCATCTGCGGTGAGTTGAGCTACGGGAGGTACCATGACACCCGTAAGTGAAAAAGAAACAATGAAACCCCGTCGTTGCCCACACCTACTAGCGGTCACTTCCGCATTATTGAAAAGCACGTGAAGCTGTGTCTCCTTGCTGCATATCCGTGTGAGCCTGGTGTGATGTCAAGACCACAGCCCCACGAGCACTGAGCTCAAAAACTCCTGCGCCGCGTCCTTAATAGCCTTTAAGTTCGCAAGGTCGAGTTTGAGAAAAACACCCTCGTTCCCTGTTTCTTCCTTCAACTGACGAATCGCTTCCTCTGTCTGAACTTGGTTGCGTGCAGCGAAGTAAACCTTTGCTCCATGAGTAAGTAGAGCCTACGAGAGTCACATATGTCGTGGTTGTGAGTACTCGCACAAGTATGAGAATGGAATGGGTAAAAACTCACTCGAGCAGTTTCTTTCCCGATACCAGTACTAGCTCCGGTGACAATGATGACCTTTCCCGTAAGATCTGGGATGTCTTCGGGCTTAAAAGTGGATTTGGGAGGGATGGCTTCCCGGACCCACGATATGAGGGCGTTCATGGCAGTTCCTTGGAAGTGCTGCGGGTCCAGTGACCGTGAGTGGTTGGTGACGACCGTGGTGGTGACAGTGACAGCCATTGGTTATATCTTTAGAGTCGTAGTCATCGGTTAGTTGCAAGACGCGAGCTGAATGTCATCATCGTTTAATGGACACTTTAACTGTTGACGTTGAAGTCAACTTGGATCAGCTACTCAAACCCGGTAAGTCCACCCACCTGGACCTTCTGGACAAGTCTAGGACGGTATCGATTACCGCGACTAGATGAGCCAAACTTGCGACTGAGACTAGTTGGACTCTTGATAAGACGACTTCATGTTTGTGTATGAGTTCAAAGTACCAGGTATTGTCTTGTCGTTAGATCAGACGTCAGCTACTTACTAGAAAATCCCACTGAGAGAAGCTAGCGACTATTCGACACGTATGTGGTACTTCAGCTTGAACTCGCATTTCAACTTTCCCCGTTCACTATCTAAACTAATCTCTGTCGGGCGCTTAAAGGCTATAATGGAGACAGAAGGAATGAACAGGTGTGTATACGACTGCAGAACAAAAGACGAGCCCCTCTCACTTCACCTTCAGTTCGACTAACCAATCCTGGAAGACACAGACGACATTTGGACGACCGACGATGTATAGTGATCATCTGGTCATCGCAAATGTCTCCCTTCCACTCGCAGGTATTACACGCCGTGTGGTGATTCCTTCGACAATGAATTGGGGTGGGAGGTGCCACAGACTCTTCTGTTTCCCGCCCGAGGAGGCATGCGAGACAAACTGGAAGCAACACACCTGCGCCTAGATTCACGTCAACCGATGGCCCGCAAGAGTTTTTGCATTTCTTTAGATTGTATATGTGTATGTGTATATGCATGAAACTCATACGACATGGATCATGCTCTTGGGATGTCGATACGAATATACCTAATAGAGGAATACAGACACCTTGTACTGATACGACAAGGTCGGCGGGAGGAAGTCGACTCAGACACTCGAAGGGTAGAGCATGTGTAGATGAATAGTAGGTGAGATAGGCGAAGAAGATGGAGAGCGGAGGATATGAACGTATGATGCGGACGGGAGCACCGAATGCGCGTGGTGGGAGGTTAGAGCGGAATTTTGATTTGACGACACCAGAGTTGCCGTGCGGGCGAGTTACACGGCCATGTGGATGCAAGTGGATGAGAGAATGAGCTTGGGTGTCAAGTTCTTATCAAGCCGATACGCACCCCCAGATGACACGGATCTTGGATCCTTGGATTTCCCGCTTAGCCTTGTAGACGTAGGCCACACGCTTCAAACGGAAGAGATCGTCACGGATGGGGTGAAGGGGAGTGCAGACGGGACCCAGCTTGCCAAGGTAGAATTGGGCATCCTGCTTGTTTGCAACACCTTCTATTTGGATCAGAGAGGTGTTTGGGCTGGTGTTGCGCTTAGCACGCTTGTGACCGAGGACACGGCCCTTGGCGTAGAGTCTTGAGAGCGAGTGTGAGTGACACGATACGGCACGGATGGGGTACATCTGAACAAGTAGCGAAGCATCCACTGAACGGAGTGGGAAAGGATGGTAGTTTCGATGTGTAGGATGTGCTACACGACGAGCTGGACGATGTACTGACCTTGTTGAGCCCATTTTGTGTCTTGATGTCGAGAGTCGGCCGTCGTTGATCGTATTCTTGCAGTCGGACGAGGAGGATGGGGGTGATGAGTGACACTGTCACAGGATGACACGTGTGACCCCTTGTCACGCTATAAGTATCTCCGAGTATGTCTTTTTTTGTTGTCTTTCTACACCGTCGATGCAGCTGAACATTTGAGCTGCACTCCGCGTCGTGATTTTATTTTCTGCGTCGTTGGAGTAACGGAGCGATGGTAAATTATCGATGTGATTCCCTGTCTTTTCTGTGTTTAGCGTCGTAGTTTGTGTACTGCGCTGATCGTACACGGGGTCTCTCACATCCGTGCGCCATCTTTGCGATATGTCGATCCCTGTCTTTTCACAGCACCCACGTAGACGAGTCTTATTTGCTGTATGGTCAATGGGATGGTCGTAAACAGTCGATTGTAATATAAAAACATCCCCTCGTCGAGGACATCTTCAAGTCCAATTCAGAGTCATGTTACCCCGCAACCTCTCAAGGTTGACTCCCTCCGTCGCCCGTTTCTCGTCGACCTCGGCGACGGCGAAATCCATCACCATCAAGTCAGCGCCTTCCAAAGACCACCTTCATGAGCAAGTCCCAGACTCGACCCTTCCCAAGGGCTACCTCCTCACTGGAATACACGCTGGCGTCAAAAAACCAAAACCAACGTCTGCAACCCCATTAGACCTCGCACTTGTCCTATCCACCTCGCCGCATCCCACCTCTGCTGCCGCATGTTTCACTCTCAACGCATTCCGTGCAGCACCCGTCGTTGTCTCACGCGACGTCCTCCAAAAATCTGGTGGGAGAGCACGTGCGGTCGTCGTGAACAGCGGGTGCGCAAATGCTGTCACGGGGAAGAAAGGGTTGGAGGATGCATGGCAAATGGTCAAGGCAGGCGATGCGCTTCTTGCATCACACGGCCTCCGTCAGTCAACGGATCAACCAAACGAGACCCTCGTCATGTCCACCGGTGTGATCGGCGTCAACCTCCCGATCACAAAGATCCTCTCCGCGATATCCACTCAACAATCTCCAAGTTCCTCCTCTTATTCACTCGCACCTACACCATCAGCCTATGATGCAGCTGCAAGGGCGTTCATGACCACAGATACGTTCCCAAAACTACGTGCTTGCACGTTTAAAATAAATGGAAAGACGTATCGTATGGCAGGCATGGACAAAGGTGCTGGTATGATACACCCACAGATGGCCGACCCCAGCACTCCTGCCGGTTTCGTTCAGTATGCCGCTTCGTCGTCCGCCCCTGCAGGTACACCTCCTGCTGCAGGTCTTCACGCGACCCTTCTAGGTCTCATTCTCACAGACGCACCCGTTTCTCCAAAGTCTCTCCAGACTGCACTGACATACGCCGTCGAGAGGAGTTTCAACTCTATATCCGTCGACGGCGATATGTCGACAAACGACACCATCATCGTCATGGCCAATGGTGCGAGTCACGAGTTGAACACGTCGGAGATCACCGAGATCGACGAAGTCAAAGACCCCAAGGCGTACATTGAATTCAGAGACCAGCTGACATCCTTTGCCATTGACCTAGCGAAACTCGTCGTACGTGACGGCGAAGGCGCCACCAAGTTTGTCGCTGTGTGTGTCGAGGTGGGTCTACGCATCATCTTGAGCAGTTTCTTGAGCGGGTAGTTTATCTTCGTCGACGTTATTCCGCCATGTTATTTTCATCAGTTTTATGCTACTTTACTTTTTCTTGAATCTTTTCACATCTTCGTTTCATCATCGCGAGTCGTTCATCGGAGCTGACGTGCAGCCTTAGAATGCAGCCTCGTACGCAGACGCTCATCGGGTCGCTTCCACGATCAGCACTTCGGCGCTCGTCAAAACGGCTTTGTACGGCGAAGACGCAAAGTGAGTCGTATATCTCTCCCTCTCCATGACGATACCTCACTATACTCAACCCCTCCCTCCCCTCCCCCTCACGCGTTACACATAGCTGGGGCCGCATTCTCTCCTCCACCGGATCCACCCCCCTCAGTACACCGCTCGACCCCTCCCTCGTCAGCGTCGCCTTCGTCCCCACCCCCACCTCCACCTCCATCGATCCAACGCCTCTCATCGTCCTCCGCAACGGCGAACCCGTCGGCGTAGACGAAACCCGCGCCAGCGAGATTCTCGCCCAGGACGAATTCGAGATTCGCGTGGATTTGGGAGGACAGGGCGTTGGTGGGAGAGAGAGCGCGAGGTATTGGACGTGTGATTTGAGTTATGTGAGTGGCTTGTCCGCCTTTCCCCTCTCCACCCTTTGGTGTGTGTCTATGGAGCGCTGATGGCGTGCTAGGAATATGTGCAGATCAATGGTGATTATCGGAGTTGAAAACGGGTTGGGAGAGCTGGGATGGTGAGGTGGTGAGGTGGAGTTGATCTGTGGATGCAGTTCGGAGGTTGATCGTCGTCGTTTTTGTGTGTCTAGGTGTCTAGATGTATGTGTGAGAGTGATATTTACCTGATGCAATATTGTGCATGTTCTGCGTGGGTCCTCTCGTTGATGGATTGGGTGACTGAATGAGCTAGCGTTGTTTTGTGGTTGTCGCGAAATGATCAGAATACGTGGTTCTCGCACTGTGGAATCACATCAATGTTGGGAGACGTTCAGCCTCCACTAGACATCAATTTAATCAAGTACGTGAGGGTTTGGTGTGAAGCGAATTTCCCTGGACCCGAAGTATATCAATCATAACAAAATGGCAGAGCACCGAACCCACTCGAGTTTGAAAGCGAGGAAGGGTTTTTTGAGTAATGCACAAGGTGGGTGTGACGGAAGGGCCATGGGGTAGATAACGCCCGCTTTTCATCGTCCTCGAGCTCTGAGATCATGTTGGGGTCCCAAAGCGTATTCACCGCGCTGACTGTGACGCTTCCGATACTCAGCTCAGGTCGTCTCGCGATCGCCCGGGTCAACGAGTCGCCCTCAGGTTGTCTTTGCACCTACGGAAAATCCTGCTGGCCCGATATTTCCACTTTTGCGCAACTTGAATCCCAAGTCTCCCAGCCGCTCATCTATCCGCTTCACAGTGCCTCTGCCTGTTATCCACTGGCATCCCGGGTCACAGACCCTTCCGAGTCAGGGAACTGTACCCACTTGGAGGTCGTGGAGAACTGGAATAACGGGAACTGGCGGTCATTTCTGCCAGGTGCTACGGAGATGACCAATTACGAGACATACGTGTTTCCGAACGACACTATTGAGGCATGGTAGCGTGCCTGTGATCGGCGTCGACGCTCGCTCGGTCTCGGACATCCAAGCCACTGTCAACTTTGCTGTAGAACACCAACTGAAGCTGGTAGTCAAGAACACAGGGTATGGTCGCACTCATTTGATATGATTGGACGTGCTCTCGAGGATATACTCGGCAGCCATGATCTTGTCGGCCGTAGCGCGGCCAGGGGTTCATTCATGGTGTGGACTCACAACACGAAGAATATGATGTACCACTCTGCGTTTGTGCCACAGGGGGGTCCAGGGAACGAAACCTACGACGGTGAATTGACTTGAAGATGTTCTTAGGCATTGTTGTGTCTGACCTCACTGGTGACAGCTGTGACGCTGGGCGCTGGTGTACAGTGGTACAAAGCTTTCGCTGCAGTGAACGACTACGGACGTATAATAGTTGGAGCCACATTTCCTGGCGGTTCGATTGGTTCTTCCAGCGGATGGTTGGCGGGCGGAGGACACTCGTCACTGTCTCCGAGCTATGGTCTAGGCGTAGACAATGCACTGGAAATATCTGTGGTGATTTCCAGCGGTGAACATCTGACTGTCAATCACTATCCGAATTCAGATCTCTTCTGGGCCTTACGCGGCGGCGGCGGAAGGACTTACGGAATCGTTACCTCGGTGACCTACTGCACGTATCCTTCCGTTCCGGCCCAGTTCTACGCATTCCAGGCCAACACCACCAATTCTTCGGCACTGTTAGACGTTGTTGGGGAGCTACTACGATACCAACCGCAATTCACGGACAATAGTTAGGGAGGGTATGTAGCGATCACCCCAACTCAAGTCTCGTTCTCCTATTTCGCACCCAACATGACGAACGAGACTGCAGTGGTGACTACTCAGGCGTGGACCAACTATACACGTTCGATAGAGCAATCTGGTGTTCAATCTACGCACCAGATCCTCTGGTTTCCCACTTGGTATGAACTATAACAGTCTCAGTTCAGTACCGGCTATTTGGCTGGTGAAAACTACATGCTTACAGATCGACTTCTGTCGCGGGACGCGATCACCGCCAACGCTAGCCAAATTGCGCAAGTGCTCGTTGGCTGCAACGGACACCTGAAGTGAGTTTTTTCGACAGGGTAATCCCCTTTTTGAAGATCTGACGGATGGATATATATGATGAACTGACGCAGCATGATAGCGGGTGGTAAGGTCAACCAGGTTGATCCCGAGTCTGCTGGTTTGAATCCTGCTTGGAGGAAAGCGGTCGTGGAGCCTACTTGTACAATTACGTGGGATGACGGAGACATCGAGGAGATGATGAATCGGATCGATCAGCTTCGAGGTTGGGTTCAGACCTTACACGATCTGTCACCCAACGACGGTGCCTACTTCAACGAGGTTCGTCGCCCATATCTATCTGTTCGACATGTCGTTACTGAACTGACGACGACTTCGAAATTCAGGTGTCCTTGTTTGAGATCGACTGGCAAGAGACGTTATTTGGATTCCATTATTCACTTTTGAGGAATATCAAGGACAAGTATGATCCATACAGGCTTTTTGTCGTCGTTGAGGGTGTCGGATCAGAGGATTGGAATAAGGAGTTAACTTGTCGCGATTGATTGCCTACCTCGTGTCCTATTGGCGAACATGTCACCACGATAGAACTGCACGATGGTCACTGGCGAATAGTCAATATGGATCGTACGTGTGTACGTATCCTTGATCTCCTCGGGGGATGCAGTTGTGGGGATTTGCCGGAAGAGTGCACGGAGGTTATCGAACACGCTTGAGAAGGGGATGGAGATCAGGTGGACTCGTTTCAATTCACCGCTCCCGAACTCACTCTCTTGTCCCTTGACCTGCGGACATTTGCGCGAGCATGCAGTTTAAATGCAACATGGGTCGCTAACGTGGGTCGCTTGACGCGTCTATCCCTCATCCCATCCGGACTTCGCTCTCCCATGGCACTTCTTTCCATTAGAGCTATGATTGAAGCACTTTCGCACCAGGAATTATCATCCCTGTCAGTCCGAGGAATACACTTCATCGACGATCATGCACGCTCTCAATCTCCACGCTCTTTCGATGTCTTTTCATTGTCATTCGACGGTCTCAGAGGCACTGACGTCGAAACATTCGTGCGTGCTGCCGGTTCGGTTATCGAGAGCCTGACCATCAGGAATTGCTCCCTCCTCTCATTGAGCGATTTCTTTACTTGCACACTCTCCCTCAGCGACCTCGGAGAGGATTGCTACCTTACAGAAACGCTCGCGACGCTTGAGATTAGCCTTCAGAACTGCCCTGCGTTCAATGACACTGTCCTCGATGTCATGGTGGGGTAACTGGCGAAGATTTAATAAATATAAGAATTTTATTTTTTTGAAGATTTCCCTGTCAAGGGAATGTCGACACTGTTCCTGAAACAGTGCATCAACTTCAGCGTTGAAAAACTGTATGGTCCTCGCACAGTGGAAACTCATTATATTGTACTAGCAGGTGCTTCAGGTTTGGTCTAGACACCATGTGACAAGGTTGCGAAACTGAACCATGCAGATGGACCTGGACCTTGCCCCTCCGATCACTGGAAGTCTGTGGATTATATGTAAAATACAAAATGCAGGATCTGCGGATTCAAAATGTCGTTTACTCGTGTAACAAAAAAGTGACCAAGTTTCTCAAAATGGCAACCCGACGGTCCTCCGGCAAAAGCTCCAAAGCGTTCTTATTTCGTAACAGTGCTTGCTCGAGGTCCTCGAGGTTCCCGAGTTGCTTGAAGCGAATAATCAAGGTGGCTGCGAGATCGTTGAGACGGTTTACTTTGTCCGGATGGTCATCGGCCGAGAGCTCTATCGCCTCTTTGTACTTCGTCATTGCTCGCTCGAGGTCATCGAGGTTGTCAGAACATTGAATACGAGTTGAGGGGGGAGTTGAGCCCGTATGGGGAGAGTCGTTCAGATCGCTACGTCTGGCAGGGTAACGACCCGCGTCAGACTTTGCGATATGCATTTCAAAGCGTGCGCGAAATGCATGACCAAGACAACTGAGCACCCAGGGTTTGTCGAAATGACTGTGTGGGGTAAGTTGTACAGCTTTATCGATCAATGATATCGCTTTGTCTAGGTCAACAGGATCATCGCGTATGATCGCGCGGGATCGGAACGCCTCGCCAAGTGCGGTGAGCATGCGTGGGTTGTCGACATGGCCAACTGGAGTGAGTTGTACGGCTTCTTGGAGCGTTAGAATAGATTGATCGAGATCGTCGAGGCCACCGGTTATCTCGAAACGTCTGTACTGCACGGCGCTCAAGTTAACTAGTCTTTGAGGCCTGTCAAAATCTGGAGGCAACCTCGCCGACCGTTCCAATTCTGAGAGCAGCTGGTCGACCTCATCTACTTTGTCAACCGTAATGACCTTAAACCGTCTGAGTGTTTGCTGTACGAGATCTGCAGCACGGTACTCGTAGCTGCCTTCCCAACACATATCCTTGACCTCGGTCACCAGCTCTTCAATCTTGTGCGCGAGAGAATCGCCACCTCCCAACGCTCGATAGCGGTATAGGAGGGCATGAGCGAGATACAGCAATGTAATGGGTCGATTTAAGGAAGGGGTAGGGCGCAATGCAAGTGAATCACGATACAGACTTATCGCTGTATCGATGTCGGGGATTATACCATAAACTTGACAGTTTACGAACCTCGCCGTAGCAAGGTTAAACAGTGCGGCGGCACGACAATCATGTTCTGGAGGACAGATCTGTAACGCGTTTTCGAAACATTCGAGAGACCTTAGTAGATCCTCATTCTGATGGGTTTTGTGATATCTGAAAAGACTTGCGTGCGCTTGATCTGTCACTTCTGCGACAGATGTTGAATCCCCACACTCCAGGTTGGAATCGACGATATTCCAATCTGTTAGGTAGTCAACTCGCCGTTCCTCCAGAGTAATAAGGAAAGAGGGAAGAGATGCGATATCCTGTCCATTCTCCGAAGAGGAATGAAGGTACGTGCTACCAGCCTGGGACAGACTACCCACACTGACTTCCGACACACAGAGCGGTTCTCCAAATCCTAACATGGGTTCGAATTCGAAGGAGGCATTTATCGAGATTCGGACTTTGACCGATGGAGTCTTGGGCCTAGCCTTCATGAGCAGCAATCAATGAAAAGAGACGACAAATGACTGACAACACGATCTCCTCGTCCCATTCAATGACGTTATCATGAAGCAGAACTGACTTGATTTTGGTTCTTCTCTTCGTACCCTCGAACTGAACAAGAGCGAAGAAACCGACAGGAGTGCGCTTGAGGCCAGCAACGACGTTCTCAAACCTCATGTCTGCAGAACATTTGTCAGACGTTTCTACAAGAGTGAGCTGGACGTACACGTTATGACGATCTGTCGACTATCATCAAGTGTTGTGGGAAGGGTGCGTGCTCTAAGAGAGACCTTAGGGGCGCATAGATCCTTGGTGTGCAGGTCGTTGGGTTCATTACTGTCGACACGACCCGATTAAAGTTCCAAGGTTTGGCGGTGCTTGACAAAAAAACCTTACTTCTTTCTTTTCAGGTAAACAATGTCTAAGGATGATCAGAAAGCAGGAAACAGTGCTAATGATCAGATACTTGCTGTCTGCAGCGTCAGAATCACAAGTATAGTTCTCTTCTAGGAATGCTCGGAAGCGTCCTTCTTGCGCCATGTCCTCCGGGGACAATTCATTCTGTAAGCTAGGTTAACTTTCAGACCGCAGTGCAGCAGCAAGATCGTGAACTTTTTCAAGCATGCTTAGCCACTGACTGTCGTGAGTGACAGCCACCTGAACATTAGTATTCTTGTGGCTTTCAGTTTGGCGTGCTATTGTTCGTGTTACTGTGACACACGAACCTTGTCCAGCATGAACCGGTTAATGGCGTCAGAAGGATGAAAAGGCTAGAGAATCGCTCAATCAGCTGGCACTTGTTCGTATATGTGGGAATACTCACTTGCGACAATGCTGGGACACGCTCAACATGTGCACCATGATCCAAGTTTCTGAATCTAATCCTTGAAGCTATGCGCCAGAGGAAGATCAAAATGCCGAGGAAAAAGTCTACCATCGAGTTCAATTCAGACCAAATGCTTGTTGATTGTGGTGCCAGCTTCTCAACAACAGTATGCTGATCCCATCCCCTTACTTCGATCTTGAAGCCCGCCACGAGGACTGTTTGATTTTCACTGCGATTTCCCTTGGGACTCTGGCGGTAATCACAGCTAGAGTGCCAGTTATATCTCCCCGACCCGTCGCGTTCTATCAAAACTTGTCCAACTGGCTTCGTGTCATGAAACGAAGCAAGATACCAGGAGCTCGTCTTATAAAGCCCTGTAATCAGGTAAAGTGAATTGGAAGCAGTGACTCTGCACCAGGAAAGCGCATGTTTCTCCGCCAGCTTGCGAAACTCGTCTTCCTTACTCTTATTGAGGCTGTGGCGTACGGCACCTGAGGAAAGGACAAGGATGGCGCCAGACGTGGCACATGATGTGAATTTGCAAGGCGTGCTTGTGGTATGAAGAGGTAGATGATATCAAGTCAGTATCATAATTGAGGCTAGGTCTTGATGTGAACCATTTACCTATCATTGTCCTTCAACGAGGGAATATCGCCATGGGACCCCTGGATGCCATGACAAATGACACGGCCTGGAGGGAATGCATTGGGGATAGGCGGCGCTTCAGCTGTAGTGAACTTCGTGAGCCCAACGAGAGAGGCAAGATCCTTGCGTCTAAAGTGGAGCTCGTGGTCTGAGGAGAAGCATATATTGAAAAGGACTTCGAACATGCCAACTTCATCAACATAGCCTACGTCTCCGATGTGGAGTCCCTGTTCTTTATAGGAGGATGGGAGGCCAGGGTTTGGTTCAGGAAAACGTAAAGGGTATCCGAACAACTGCTGCAAATTCTTGGCGTATACATTCTGTGGGGAGTCGCTCATTGGGTCGCTGATGTTGGTGAGCAAGCCTGGATAGGCCTACGGATTGGGACGACTGCAATTGAAGAAGTAGAAGTTTGACGCAAACTCGATACACGGTAGGAGCAGAGCCGTACTTCACTACTTAGACGCCTTGGAGAGAGAAGACAGATCCGAATAAGGACCCACCTGGACACAATGGACGCTCGCCGCCTTGCTGTGTTGTTTCAGCGTCAATTCTGAACTTGAAGTTCAAGTTACAGCTTTACCAGGTCAACAGAGTCTCAGAAGCCAACACTGTTTCTTCATACTGCCATTGATTGTGTACCTTTCAGGCTTTTCTCGAGATTCAGCAGCTGAAACCCACTAAGGTCTCGCAATATGTCACTGAGATTACCCTCCGGAGCATTAGTATGTCTGTTTCACTCCCCATCCCCCCTCGCTCAGTAATAAGTTATTTCACTCACCCTCACCAACATTCGCATAGGAAAATGGTGGGGAGGAGGCACGAGTGGTGGTCAATCAGCGAGCATTGATAGACAAAGTACTTGCTCGCTACCCGGGAGAGTTCACTTGTTCTTGCCATGACTGTTTGCACTCTTCATCATGTCCAAGTTAGTGTTTCGCGAACTCCTTCAAAATTCTGACGATGCTGGATCGTCCGCGGTCCAAATTTGCTTCGAAACCGCTGCTTACCGAGAACGGTCCAAGAAAGAGGACGCCGTTTCGAGCCCATCGGTGTTACCCGACCTGAAGTCAACTCCTGTATCGCTTTCCGTGTTCTCTAGTGCTTCAGAACTGATATCTTGATCTTCAAGGTCGCGCAGTGGACATATCGAAATAATGGGAAACCATTCGAAGCGAAGGACTGGGAGAGATTACCCAGAATTGGTGTGTGATCTCTCTACAGTCCACCTCTAGGTATCTATTGCATCGTCACTTACCTTTATCCAGCCGACGGTAACCCTAATCCAATGAAGGTTGGTGCGTTTGGAGTTGGTGAGTCGTCCCCGTTCGAGAAATCGATATAAGTGGATAGCTTTTGGTTGGTTTCTATAGCTTGTTTTTCGTGACAGAGAGCCCTCGTGTCTCGTCCGGAGGTATGCCATCCCGGCCTTTCACGATCTTATGAATATTTGCACAACACAACTGCAGGATTCGGGATGCAGTTTTACTGGAAGAACAACGACGATCAGCTACTGAGTTTATCGATACTTGCAAAAGAGGCTCACTCCGTTGCCAGTTATACGTTCGCCGTGGTAACCTTCCAGCAAACGAAACATTGGATCCGTGGACAACGTTTGAAATGCCACTACGAGAACCATGTGCGATGCCGGCTACCTTGGACTTGATGCGTTTTCTTGCCTCGTCGATCATTTTCATGGAAAATCTGCGGGAAATTAGCGTGTTTTTCGATGACCATCACATCGGGCATATGAAGAAATCACTCGGTCCCTCTCAACCTATCAATATACCTGTGCATATGGAAAGATCTACCCCTGGGAGGAACATGATGCACGTGGAAGATATTCAGTGTCATCGGTCGTGTGCTTATGTGGTTATCTCGTCCAACTTTAACCATTATTTTCAAACGGGTCTCGGTCGAAGCGGATGTAATGAACGTTGTATACCGTTATTCTGGCATGAAGGATCAATCAAGTGTAGGACCCCAGGAGAAAGAACATTTTAGAGATGTATCGCGAGTGGATCTCACAGTATATACAGCAAATGTGGCTGTCACCGTCGACGAGCAAATCTCCAAGGAATTAACGCGGTGTCTGAAAAAGATGCCGCCATCACGACTGAAATATAGCTTAATATATACAGGGAAAGAGGAGTATGATCAGAGTTCTGCAGAACAACGGGGTACATCTATTTTTCGGGGTCTTCGTGCCGATCTTGAATGGTAAGTAGTGCTTCACGACTTACAAGAGCACCTTCCGGATCCTAATAGTAAAATAGGGCTAAGCATACACGTATCTTCATTGTTCGTCTATTGATCATGAGACTTGAAGCTTTACTGATGACATCGATCATGGTCATGCAACTGGTCAAACAACGGGTATCGGAGGCCACATGGCATCCCACTTTATCCCCACCGTCGAGCGTGAATCGATTGATTTAGTGTAAGTGACTGGTACTTCAGTAACGAGTAGCTACTTACATGATGCGTCAGTAATAGTGGTGTTTCCAGTGAGTGCCCTTCCGACGGAAGTTATGGGACAGTCTAATTCTGACTGGTGTCACAGTTTGGAACAGAGAACTGTTATATGTAGGAGGTTTCTTGTGTCGGGCAGTGTATGAGACGGAGCTCTCTCATATCCAAAACCTATGGGAAGAAACAACGACTGTTGCTCCGGATTCGATACCTTTACTCGAGTCACAGGAGCTTCTGCATCAACGCTTCCTTCATGTCCTCAAATTCTTTACCTTCCATCACTCGACGCCTTCTCCAAAGGTTGCTCAGATACTGCGCGACTCATTCTATCAATGTTCTACTTCGCCTGTGAGGCTTCTCTCATCCATCGGCGTCCGTGCATCTACGACCATCAGAGCATTCGATCCAGATGTCACCCGGTTCCTCAAGTGCCTGCCGATGCTATCAGAGATCGTCCATTCCGAAGCTCTATGCAGTATTGAAGCACTTCCATCCCCGCATAAAATATCACCTATAACCATAAAGGACGTTCTGCAGAATCTGTCTGATCATCCCCTCAGCGAGGAGGAGTTGGTCGTATGCCTCAGATGGTGGATGGGCTTGAAGCGGCAGGATTCGAACTCAAGCGCAGTCGACTTGTTCAATGTTGTTTCCCTCAATCGTGCTGGTGGTGTGGCACATTCACTGACCTCAATAAAATTTTTCATCGACCAGAAAGGTCTTGGAGCCCACATCCCACTTGACGGCCCGCTTCCCACTTCTTTGATCCCGCTTAATATCAGCACACACTTCACTCGCTCTGAACTGGTGAACCTTGGTTGGCAAGACTTCACCATCATTAACTGGTTCCAGCACATCTCTTCTACAGATGTCATGTTTGCAGATCCGGCATATGACTTCACCAAGTCGGCTAGTTGGGCCGAACGTGTCTTGTGCACTCTTTCCCTCGGATGGACCTCGCTTCCGGATCAGATGCGCCGTAAAGTGAAGAACAAGTTTGCGGCGAACAGCTGCATCCCCACATCTCAAGGTCTTTGTCTTCCCGACTGCTCATATCTTCCCATCACGAAGGACCCTCTTTTCGGTAGCCTAGATCTACCTGTTGTTACGCTCACCTCTGGATTCAAATACGGTGGTGGAATAGGAATCATGCTCTCATTTCTCGGTGTTCGAACACGCATCCCACTAGAATTGCTTTCCACACGGCAAGTGGGCATCGTCTTGGGATGGTGGTCGGGTTACTCACTCGTTGTGCCGTTTGTCCAGGATATTGGACAAAGAAGATTGGGATGTATCTGATGTAATCAACTATCTAGTCCGATTGTCTTCTACATTAAATCCGCAAGATATCTCGACTCTCAAGTCGTTAAGGCTTTTCCTCAAGGAAGCTCCCCAGAACAACGCTGAATCCGACACCTCACGCTATTGTGCTGAAGAACTCTACCCTCCGGTGGAAGTCTTCCGTCAACTTCAGCTTCCAGTGATCGACTGGCATCAGAAGCCCAAATGGTCGAATGATTCAGATGAAGGTAAAGTTGAGATTTCGCCACTTTGAATCTTTGAATCAGAGTACTAGTTTTGTTTTTAGCGAAACTCTTATATCGCTTGGGTCTGCGTCCCTGCCCACCTCTGGAGCTTATTATAAACCTTTGTTCTTCACCGGAAAAATCAATCGGGGAAACGGCCTTCTCATACCTTTGTGACAATCTCCGCTTGAACTATCCAGAATATAACCCAAACAATTTCAGGGACTGCGAATTCATACCAGCGGAGAACAAGGAAGGCACTTGCTTAAAAAAGCTGGACGATGTGTTTCTTGGCATTCAATGGAAAGCACTCGGCTTTTCCGTTGTGCAGGGTGCATATCGCAGCGAGATGATCACTGAACTGGGCATCAAGCAACACCCGTCATCGTCGACCCTTCTTCACTTCTTGGAAACAACACGTCCTCCTAACCAAGAAATAGCCCGTCAGTGGTATGAATGTTTGTTGGAGTGTGTTCAGCATTTTGCCCAACCCGCGCTGACCAGACTGTCTGGACTATCAATAGTACCCACAGATTCTTCGGGTTCCTTAGAATGGCTGTCGCCCTCACAGTGTTACCTGGGACCATCGACGGATGAATTTCATTCCAAATTATTCGTGTTTGTGGATTTTGGCAGCACCGGAAACCGATTTTTGAGTACATGTGGTTCGAGGAAAGAGCCTTCTGTGAAAGACGTTGCGGAGAGCCTTGTCAACGATCCAGACCGATTCTATAAAGTTGCCGGAGGACCTGAAGGTTTCCTAGAAAGGCTGAGGGATCTGGCGGTGCGGAAAACCAGCATTCCTAATGATATATTGAGGCGGATGAGTTCGCAACGAACTTTACTGGGCGAGCGTCGAGTGAAAACGGATGACCAATTTGGGTGGAAAGTCGTGTACGAATTGCGGACACCAAGGGAGATTGTCATTGTTGATGATTCCCGGGACTATTCACTCTTCAGCGATGCTATATTCGTTGCACCACAAGACGAATTGCTGGAACGTTTCTATGGTTCATTGGGTTGCAGGCGCCTGAGCACTGTAATCCAAGAAAGATACGATCAATGTGTTGAAATATCGGATCCCAAGACTTGCACTGAAGTAAGAGCCTTGGTTCTTCAGAGGCTCCCGTTTTTCCTTCGGAAGTGTCCACATGCGCAGTACGATAAAAGACGCGTCCCCAGCTTAGATAATTTCAGTGTGACAGTCTGCGAGAAGTTGACTGTCTACAAAACGCTCATCATCGGAGACGATAGTGCCTCACGCACGCAGCACCCTTTTGCGACCATCCAATACAGTAAAGAGGAAGGGAAGGTAGAGTTATGGCTATCGCGTCATGCGAAGCGGGACCTTTACGATATCTCTACGTCCTTATGCCGACTTTTATTCGGCACAGTCAAGGTTAATGATGCCCTCCTACTCGGCACAATGCTGTCCGACCTAGATATTTTAAAACAGGCAGGTCTCGAATCTATCAATGTTAACCACAACTCGGAACCACCGCCATCTGAGCCACGTTGGGATGCGAAGGCGCAAGGCAGCGCAACCACGCAAGTAGATCCCTCCACTTCGTCAAGTCCCATTGTCACACAAGGCCCCCTGCCTCAATCTGCGTTCGCGTATATTCGTCACACTATCACAGACTCTTTAAACAGTGCATACTACGTGGCTAAGGGAAGGCTTATTTCGAGCTCACGACATTCCAATGTATCTGTTAATGCTATATTCCTCCCTGAAAATTCGTGGTAAGTCTGACAACTCATTAGTCTGTATCTTTTGTGCATATCTTTTCAGGGCTCGGTATCAGGTCATCCCTCAAAGTTACATCGGTCAGTCTTTACTCACTCCTGATGACAACCCCTCATGACTAAACCGGAGATGTTGTGAACATGGCGACCGAAGCTTCAGGAGGCAGTCGTTTATTCGAGGGCCAAGATAGGGTGACTCAGTTTTTGAAACATCAATCCTGCAATGATTTCGAAAAAATCAGAAGTCTTCGGTCTCTTGGTACGTTTTGGATGTTGTCCTGTTCTTTCTGTTTACGTCTCCTAGGCTCGCGAGAGAATATTGAAATTCATGTCGCTGAAGGTAACCCCTTTCCAAACTCACCACACTAGACGTTGAGACGTTGACATGTCCCTAGACATTCCCAATATTGATGCGTTCCTGACGGACAAACAGGAGGTGTTGGCTCGTTTTATCCGTATTCTTGGGCCTGCTGCCTCTGCACACAAACTTTCGACAGGCTCTTTACATATCTTTTACGAGATTGGGGAAGGCCCCATCGCGTTCAATCGTGAAGGCAGCCTGTATCTCAACCTAAGATACTATGAAGCATGGCGTACGTACACTCTTGTCTCTTCCTTCTGCAGTTGACAGATCACCGGTAGACGACGAGAATGTAAAGAATGGTGTCCTACAGCAAGCTCAACTATCATGGTCCATTTAATTCCTTTCCTAATCGCAGGTTACTGTGACTGATAAGGTTTCGACTCCAGGTTCTTCGCACTTGCTCACGAGATTGCCCACAACCTTATTCAAACGCATGATTCCGCGCATGAGTTCTGGTTTGCTGCCATTTGTGAAGCCCACATTGGCGACTTTTTCACTGCTAGTACTACGGTTGCAGGCGCATCACCTTAGCTAGTCAGACTTGGGGCCATGACATTTACGTTCCAACTTCGGGACAAATTACCTTGCATCATACCCCGCAGACCCTGACTGGCTTGGATAAAGAAATGTAAAAGCGGAGAGTCTGAGGATGTCGATGATAGCTCACCATGTTGTAGTAATAGACGTCCGAGAACCTTATTCTCGTAATATCACCGTCGGATGCTACTAACTTTGTAACCCAACAAGCTTCATGCCAGAGCCCGCAGGCTGCAAGATACCTTGAACTTCGCAGCCTCGTGCCCATGATTTACTTTCTATCACTTTCTGTGGTCTATCTCTTGTTCAGAGCTCTCACTAGATGGAGGAAAACGCAATCACAAGGTGAAGAACTTGTCAATCTAAGAAAAGCTCAAAAGGTCCGGGTCGTCATTCCAACCACTTGTCTTACTAGACCCCGAGCGAGTCAAGTTACTCGCAGTGAAAGACGAACTCCTGATTCAGGACCAGGACGAGGATATACTGGAGCTTGGGAATACTAGTTCTTACCACATTGATGGAAGTGGGGGCACGATATTATTTCTGTCATTTCTCGCTGAAGGGAGAAAACTTGCGAGTGTTTTTAACGGTGTTGACAATTCCCTGCTCATCCGCTTCTGGAGCGTGGAACTTGGCCAGGAGATAGAGTCACCCATCGTCCTCGGAGCCGGGATAAGCGTTGTGACCGTTTCCACTGATGGAAAATGGATCGTTTGCGGAGGGGTTGCAGGAGATGTGGCGATTTGGAGCACAGCTAGTCGTCAGAAAGAGGGCGAGTCGGGAGAAAAACATGAGTCGAGGATCACAGCACTCGATGTGTCAAGAGACTCACTACGCATTGCAAGCGGGTCGGACGACGGCATGCTGATGGTTTGGTGTATTGACTCAGAACCACTACTCCGTCTCGAATTCGGCCCATTGGGTCCTCAGGACTCTGAGTGCTCACCAATCTCCTCCGTCAAGTTCTCGCCTGCTGGCGGGCGTATCGCGTCAGGCTACACACGCTCTGGTTATTACACGATCCAGATCTGGCACAGTGGCACTGGCGATCAGCTAGCATCCATCCCGACTGATGGTCAGGCAACACGTTCACTCTCCTGGTCCGGAGACGGACAGCGACTTTTTGCTGGGGGGCCCTACGGTTCGATCAAGTGCTTCGATGTTGCAACCCAAAGTTGCTTAGCGAAGTGGGAGGATGGTCAATCCGATGCCATCACATCGCTCTACGTCTCTGGCTCCGGTCAATTTCTTGTCTCTGCCTCAACCTCTGGGCGTACGGTTGACATATGGGATATACGTGATATCTCCGCATGCAAACATCTTCACTCTTATCGACGCTCCGACGTGTTTACGACAGCTGTCGCGCCAAATGAGCGCCATCTTGTTCACGGAGGAACGGGAGGCAAGGTCTATAAACGATGCCTTTCGGACGTTATTGAGGTGTCCTGCTTCTTCTATGTACGCATAATGTCGTCACAAGTTCAAAGGTTCATCGTTTTCATTCATCTGCTTAGCGCCTCTACCCGTTTCTGACGCAGTCTGAGCCTGTGAGTCTGTTTTCTTCGAGTATCACCGCTCTCTTGACTCGATCACAGTTCACATATATAAGTAATGCAGCGCATGACGCCTGGGAGAATGGTAATTTTGACGAAGCCGAAGCCATACTATCGAATGAAATTGCGGAGCAAGGTTCTCGGGCATTCACTCAGCATACACGTGCTACTCGTTCCGTCGTTCGATCTCGGCTCAGAAATTGGAACGGAGCATTGGAAGATGCTGAAGAAGCTCTGTCATATGATGGTCCAAAGCTGCTAATAGCACAAATCGCGAAGAGCATCGCGCTCTGTGGGCAAGGAACAAACGAGGAGGCGATGTGTGTTCTGGACGATGTACTCGCGGACTGCGAGAGTGATGTTAAATCGTTCGTTGAGCTTACCAAGGTAGGATGAAGAGACTGAGGGTATAACTGTTTGACCCTATCTTTATACATAGTCTATTCTACGGTTTGAGGGAGAGATTCGTGATGAGAAGCTTCATGATGAAACTGAACTCTCTGACGAGGGCGATTTTTTTCCGTTGGTAAAGGTTCAGAGGCTCGTCCACCAGGCGGAATGTTACATCAGGAGAGGGGTCTATGAGGAGGCCTTACAACTTTTGTCCACTGTGCCGGAACTCAGTTTATTTTTTCATCTTCCCGAAGCGAGAACTCTATTTCTAGTAAGTCATTGACACTTCACTTGTACCGTTCATTGACACACCCTCAAAGCTCTTCGGCTGGAATGTCTATGACTTGAACTTCATGGTCTACCAATTGAAGTCTCAAGCACTGGTTGCTTCTGGTTTCCCCAAAGAAGCGATCGAGTTACTCTCTGTGGATGCAAGCGATTTCGACGAAGAAATGGAAGCCAGGAACAAGGTTCTTGGCCTGCTCAGTGGTAAGCATTCCCGTAGAGAACTCTCACATTGTTGATGTGGAAACCACCTGAATCCAGAAAGGTTTGGCGATCAAGCCATGCGCCAGAAAAAGTATGATGACGCCATCGCTTGGTACACTCTTGCGTTGAGTCATCGCGGAGAATGCAACGGTGAAGTCCCTGGTGAGTTTTGACATGATCGATTTTCATGAGATGTACAGAAGTATTTGTTTCTAGGCCTCGTCACAAAGTGTATGGAGACGTTCGAAATAGTGGATAGGGTTGTTTGTGGGAAAGATGATACGACTGGATTGTATCTGGACTTGTTATCCAACCACCCACAAAGGGTGGTCAGGCTTCTACTGAAACGCAGCAAGGCAGGTGCGGAGGAAAAGTTGTGGGAAGCGGCGCTGAATGATGCAAACGAGGTAGGAGGCTTGGTCGATCCAAGCGCTTAATCGATGGTATTTGCATTTTAGGTGATCAGGACAGATCCACTATGCCCTTGGGGCTACGAGCGGAGGCGGGCCGCGATTCCTGTCGAAAAGGGTAATGGAAGGGGGACTGATGGATCCAACGGAATTCTTTCGATGGTTGAGAAACAAGTTGAGGAGGACATCTTTCGTGAGTGACCTCTCCAGTCACCATTTCCATCCTCATGGAATCAACGACACCCCAAGAACTCTGCCAAAATCACAGTTCACGTCCTGAGCCAGAGGCAGTGATCGATGCGGCGATTCGGCGAATTGCCAACTTCTGTCCTCTTGTACTCATTGATGTACACACCGGGCTTCTTTGCGATGAAGCAGAGCGAAAACGCATCTTCAAAGCGGGTCCGATCTATAGCGAACTGGTTAGATTGACAATCACGCAACTGGACGTAAAGTCCATCGTGGATGTAGTCGGCAAGTTTTTTCGCTACGTCATGTTCTCCCACACATGGGAGGGGCAAGAACCAACGTTACAGGATGTTTCCAGTTCAATACACAGATCTGTCTACAAGCTCGATCCTTCGTCTCGCTTGAATCAGAAGTTGTCGAGGTTCGTTGAGATGGTGAGAGACGACCCGGAGGGCTACCGATGGGCTTGGAGCGATACTTGCTGCATAGACAAGAGTATCGAGGCGGTGTACAAAAAGTCGATTCGCTCCATGTACCACTGGTACAAGTGGTCCTCACTCACACTCGTTCTTCTCGCGGATGTTTCTCAGACACTATCCAACAAACTGAAAGACAATCGATGGATGAGCCGGGCCTGGACACTCCAGGAACTGCTCTCACCTAAAGTCATCCGTTTCTATGATCGCGATTGGAAACTATACCAGGGAGATACGACCGCTAATCACAAAAAGTCCGCTCACATCTTGCGGGAGCTGGCTGAGGCCATTTACATCGCTCCAGATACTCTCGCTGACTTTTCTCCGGAAGCGTTGAGTGTGCGGGAAAAGCTTCGGTTAGCCTCGACTCGCAATGCTACCATGGAAGAAGACATCGCGTATTCGTTGATTGGGATATTCAACAGCGACCTAATACCGGAGCCGCGCGACGCAGCGATTGCGCTTGGCCTCCTTTTCCAGGAGATTGTAGACCGCGATCAGGAGCTTACTGTTCTGGATTGGACTGGGGACCCGTCGAAGTTCAATAGCTGCCTTCCTGCTCGCATCGCCGTCTACGGTCAAACACCTTACGGAGTCCCATGTCTTGCAGTGGACGAAGTAGAGAAGCGTATCGCTGAGTTGCGGAATTCGAGCCCGCTGCAGCAGGACGCTCTCGCACTGTACAGCAGACTGGTCCGGCTGGACACATTACATTTCATGAACCATCGACTTCATCTCCCCTGCATCATCTTCCCTGTCACAGTGACGCAATGCGAGGAAAATACACTGTCCAAAAGACCCGTTGAGGGCACCGTTCATCTCGCTAGAGCAACTGCTCTTGGCGAAGTGAGGTTCAGGACTACGAGCATTCTCCCGCCGGATTGTAACCTAATACTCGTGTACCCCTGGATTCGCGATATCCTCACTCAAGCCCATCTACCGAGAGAGAACCTTGAGACACGGGCGTTCAGTTTGATTGCCCATCTTGAACAGCCATTCATAGGGCTCCTGCTTGCAAAACACGCGGTTCACAACGAATACCGAAGAATTGTGACAGACAACCAAATAGTTGTCCCAAAACGCAAAACGACTTCATTGCAGGATATCAAGGTTGAGAGGCTGGTAATTCTGTGAGGGTTTATGTCAGGGTAGGAGCTGTGACGTTCTTGTCATGTCGCTTCCATCGTGGATGCTTCTGTTATTGCAGTCAGATCTAATTATCATCCAGACATAAGGTATAGTGTTTACTGTTGTCAGAGAAATCTTTACTGAAGCCCAGCCATGCCGGATTACTAGTGCAGAGGCGACGAAGGGTGCCGGTGATTGTCAGTGTGTTACGAGTCGAATAACCCCTAAGACCGTGCACTCTTCTATCCCTGAGTCTTTCTTTGTCATGTCTCGTATATCATAGTCATTAGTCGTTTCGTTCTTGTTTTTCCCCTAACGTTGTGCTTCTCTTTCCTAGGTATAGTGTTCTCTCATCGTTTCCTTGTATCACTCAGTATTCTCTCTTTCCTAGTATCCAATGTGCTTTTGTTGTGCTCGCACCTCGGATTCTGGTGGTCTGACACAGTGGTCACCAAATCACAAATATTGTCATTTATGATTACGACAAAGCAGACAGCCAGTATTGGTGACTTGGACTTACTGTAACACTAGAGTAGGTATCAATATCATCTATCATTCAAGTGTCCATGCATGGCAGAAATCCAGGGCATGGTACTGGAAAGTTCAAAGTACAAGTTAACTCAGAGGTGCGGGAGATGCCGAGTGGATACTTACGGTTAGTCTATGGAATTCGTGGTGTTAGTCAAAGTCGTGCACGCATCACGGTCTAGGTCTACCAACTCTCCGGCGTACTAGCACTTTTGAAATCCTCCAATCTTGTTGGTTTACACGAGTGGCACGAATGCTGTTGTCTCCGGCGGGCAGCTCAACCGAAGAAGCTGTGGAAGCTGTGGATGAACATACGCCTACTAGCGAAAACGAGGAAATTCCCTACAGGAACTTCGTTCCATTACTGTGCTTGCCGGACCACGAGTTTCGTAGAGTTCTTGCCATCGAGATTCGTATTCTCTTAAATGAGGTCAATAAGATGCGTGAAGAGCGACGGATCATCAAGCACGAGATAGAATACCTGACGACGATGAAATCCAAATTTGGTCCAGGGGGAGAATTTTTCATTCAGGAAGATGAATACATCCCTTCGAAGACTCGTCGTCCTAACCGCAACAACTTTTGGCGGACTGTACCTCGTCGTCCCCCTCCCCCTCCCCCTCCCCCTCCTCCTCCAGAATCCAGACCAGCCGATCCGTGGGGAACCTGGGAAGAAGGTAAGCTTTCCCTGTTTATTCAACGTATCTGATGTCCCCTTATTGCAGCGGTTCATCGGAGTGCCGCTTGGGACGAATCAAGGGACGATCCATGGGGTTCTCCGCCACGATTTGCCAATTCTATGCTTTATCCTGACCGCGAAAGTCCTGGCTTGTTTGGACCTCGTTCACCACGATATAGTGAAGTTCATGAGAGTGTATATGAGCCTGATCACACATTACCTCCTTCTCCAAATGTCGGACCTATTATCCTGGATGGCGATCATGGAAGCTCTGGACTGCTTGAACTCCCCTCACAAGAACCCAAAAAATCCCCACTGGATTCATTAGACTTGTTGCTCCGGGATTCGTTGGGACCGCAGAGTAAGCTGATACTTCTAACAGCCGTAAATATTTTTCATGTCTTCGTACTGCAGATGATGCTAATTCGCCTTGGGAGGCGCAATTTCCGGTCACACTGGAGCGTAATTTGCTTCCATTTGTGTCGTACATCGATGGGATCTGTTGACCTATTTGCGTTGTAGCCGATTCAGTTTTGTCTCCTACGCATACTGAACCTGATCCGGTTGTTTTTGACCAAGACCTCGGACGTCGCACGGCCTCGCCAATTTCATTTATTGATCTCCCGCCACCGCGTAAGCTGTCCCCTCTTTATTCCGTGTTTTTAACTCCCCACTGTCACTATGTTATAGATGAGTTTCTGCATGACAGTGTGTATTCTACTGTTAATTGCCTACCATCCCTGTTAGGTCGGAAAACATATCGATCCTTCAGCGACCACCACGAACAGACCACGAGCGATGCCAATGCTATCACAAACGAGCAGGTATCATTGACTCACTCGTTTCGCAGCACTCCGTAGCCTAACGAGATTTTGATGGTAGTATCTGTACGAGCTCAGCAAAGCCCTTGCCACGGAAGTAAGTCTGCTCTTGGTTGAATTTGACAAAATACATGTGCAGCGACGTATCATGCAATTCGAACTTGGAGAGATCATGATGACCAAGTCGAAATTTGGCCCAGGCAAGGAATACGATTCTCAATGGACGCCTAGCTTGTCCCGGCCTCACTTGTCAGAATCTAACGATGTCCCTGTGTGGCGTAAGTGGCGTAAGTCCTGCCTGTATACTCCGTGAATATGTCTGACCACACTGCGTTCCCCTGACTTTTTTGAACGTCGTCTTACGTGTGGGGTAACTCATAGAATCGGCGCAGCGTGGACGAGTTCACTCGTGGGCTACCTGGCAACGTGCGTCTTTCCCTGCTCACTTGTGTATCAATCGTGTTCTTTATGCCCTGGTCTTTCAGCTGATCCCAGTTTTGTTCCCACCCCTCCGTCCGTTGAGCCCGCTCTGCTTGTTCCTGAACGGGGAAGCCCTGGATTATTTGGACCTCGTTCACCACGTGACTCATTCTAAGTATTGTGATGCATTGCTAAGAGGTTGTGTTTGAATCACTTCTCCAGCGGCTCTACAGCCTTTGTACATACTAGTATGTGTAAATCTCATGTTCGCGATTCGTTGTCTACATTGTTACAATAACCCTTCACTTCAAGAATAAAATCTTTCAAGTCTCATTGAATCACAGCCACAACCTTAAGGCGTTTTGAAAAGTGCCCAGTGTTCACTGAGTCACTGTAACAAAGTTCTACGGGGACCACTTGAATATTTTCTCAGTCATTGATGGTACGTATTGTAGATACTTCCCGGAGTCATCTTCGCTCAATCATGTCCAAGTTCTGAGTGGACGTACTGACTACGGCATTTACAGAACTTCAGCAGAGCTTTGGCCGTCGAGGTTCGCATGCTCTTAGACGAAGTTGACAAGGTCCGTGAGGAGCGACGCAGTCTCCAGCAGTAAGTAGTTGCTACTGTCTCACTCAGTGAGATCGGGACACAATCATTGCCCAGCTAGATAGAATATCTGATGACAGTGAAATCCAAATATGATTCAGGAGGAGAATTTTTCCATTTGGGTGGTTTGTTCTTCTACTGTCTTGCTCTCAGACTGTGCTATTGCTAAGCCTGTTGTAGGGGAACACCTCGCACGGCATTCCCACCTGCTCCACCACCGCTCATAGCTCCGCGTTCCCCCGTGCCTGTGATTCCCCCTTATCTTCCGTCCAGTCATGTACAGACTCCCTCACCCCGGGGTGCGCTTCGCTTTTCTTCTTCCGACTCGGACGGTGGAGGTCCGGGCCTGCTCGCACCGTCTTCACCGCAGAGTACTGTAGGTGCCACAAATAGATACGGGCTCGCTGCTTATTCCCATCCATGGATGCTTTAAAGAGCCCGCTTTCAGACCGCCCTGCATTGTCTCCCACTTCTCCGATCGCCGAGCCTATCCTGCTTAATTTTGACTCTGGAAATCCTGCGTCCCTCGATCTCGACGTTGTGGAACAGAAGAAAGTTCCCGAGGGCTCGTCGGATGTCGAGGATTCGCTGCCAGTGGGCGCATCGCAGGGTGAGTCTGCCCTTAGTTACTCCTGCCCCCCAGGTGGGTTCTCAAATTTGATGGTTTCATATAACAGACGACCCTCCTTTGCTGCTTAAAACACAATCACATGCGCGCTACGGTACTCGTTTTGAAGACTTTTCGTCGCCAATTCCACGACAACAGTCGCCTACGTAGCAACGTAAACGTCTCTCTGTTGGCGAGGCACAGCGAGCTGAGATTTCTACGTTTCAGCCTCTACATTGTTTCCTACACTTGCTGATGACCTTCCGCTAAAGGCACCTCACTCTGCGTCACAAGAGAACACAGGAGTTCATTCGTGGACTGCTCTGCATCGTGAGTTATCCTCGATTCATCCTGAGTATCCACGAAAGTTCATCTTGTTCTGTCCTGTAGCTGAAACTTTCAATCGCCTGTCGGACAGTACGTGTTCTGAGTATCATTCATATTACTTCGCTTAGCTTGAGCAGCGTTAAGACCCCATAGCGACCAGCATGAGGAAGCTCGTATGAATGGCGGTAACGTTTTTACGAATGAACAGTATTTGTACGAAATCAGCAAAGCCCTTTCCTCTGAAGTTTGTCTTCTCTTGAGAGAATTCGACGAGATGTATCACAAGCGACGTACCATCTTCTACGACCTTGCAAAACTTATGGAAACGAAGTCCAGGTATGGCCCCGACACAGGGTACAATCATTACTGGTATCTTTGTGCTCTTTCTCCTAGAGTTCTTCTCACACATTTCAAACTTTGAAGGGCTCCCCTGGGGTATATATCCCACTCTTCAGAACCCGAACTTGAATATGTCCCAGGGTGGCGCATGTGGTGGCGTAAGTTCAACCTTAGTATTTCTCTGGCTTGCTTGATCCTTGCTCTGCTTACCTTGCAACTGATAGGTGAGAGTGGACAACCTTGTAAGTTGCCTCCTCGTTATTGTATTCATCGCGGAAATTCTTAACAATATGATATATTTTACGTTAGTTATAGGAGCTCAGCCAGTCTCCACTTCGTACGCTCCCTTCGTTATCCCCAGTCCTCCACACACCCCCGCTCCCGAAATATCCAATTCTCAGCCCGTCGCGCTAGCTGAACAGATGTCGCGGATCGCCATCGAAGAAGCTATTTCAACTATCCCAGAATTGCCCTCCCCCTCATGAGGCCAAGTAATCCCTCTACAACCTTTTAATAGGTTTATTACTGTTCACGACTTTGCATCATGTTTCAATGTTCTCCCAGTTCTACCTTTCGTTGAATATCTGTTTTCTTAACATCGTCCTTGTTTAAATCCTGATATTCTGCTGAATGTGATTCTGATATTCGAGGTTATTAAGTTATGGCTAAACAGTCACAGACGAAACCACCACTACATAACTTTCTGACAGCAGAAGAGATGCAGGTAGAAGGGTATGCTTATGCAAGAAAAGTATATTCAAGTCGTATATTCAAGACCATCATGAGCGTCAGCTCGATCCCACACCTTCAAGTTGATAACTGGCAAGTGTCTTGTAAACGCGAAGATTTACGCAGTCTAGCCTGAGAGAAGCTTAGAACATGTTGATTTCGATGCGGCTGATTGAACCCAGTTCTCGCAAGAGTGGAACGGGTGTCTTCTATTGATCAGCCTGTGTTTGGGAGACTGAGGTAAAGAGTCGTTGAACAACGTTCGTAGTAGGTCTGACAGATCTCGGGGGCTACCTACTACTAGCACAACACCAAGGTATCAGATAGTCTGGTGACCTGCCCACCCAAGCAGGTCATGTTTTCGGCGGATGGGGTGAGCGTCCGCAGAGTCGGTCGAGCGCATGATGATGAAGACCGACCCGCTTTCGGAATACTTCTACCACGGTGAAGTAGTTGGTTTTCTTGTACAATCAGGGTGCTCAGTTCGGCTGTAATGTGGTCCACTTTCAAGTTGAGGTAGGGACTAGGGCGACAAAACGCACGCGACAAGTTTTCACTCTCATACTCGTCGATGTACACCTGGCAAACGCGTTTTGTTGGATGCGTTTCATGGGCTGAAAGTAAGCAATGAGAACGATCAGCGTTCTGGAATCGCTGGCAGCTGAAACGGAGGTGCCGTACTATGTCCCAGGCTGTCTCAGACTTCATCATCATGATCAGGCTGAAAGATAACTCGGAATGCACCGCCTTCTTTCGCCCTGTGTTTCTCTTCTTCTCCGGGAATCTTTGAATGTTTCATCCTAAAGCTTTCTATGGAACTTCGTAGTAGCCCCTGGTAGAACGGGAACACGCAGGTGAAGGGTAACGTCGGTCTCAGTGGACAACAGTGGTAGCAGTGCCCACACTATCTTGCTAAAGGATTTATATGGACCTCAGGCGCGACGGACTGTTTGGATAAGACGGCGGTTTACGTGGAGAAAGTCCACGGGGCCGAATCTGCTGGCACTGGCAGTGGGTCACAGCCTTGATGATGCGCGTGTTTGCAGCGAGGCGAAAAGCACGATAAACGTGAGTGCTCCTCGAACGGATTCCAGCTTACTGGTACTCACTTTCAGCTTTGCATTTTCAAATGCCTGTCTCGAACGACTTGTCTACTAGTACCCTAATATTTGTGAGTAGCCATGACTCAGTTTCTTGTTCCATCTCTCCGGCCGCCATGTTTCGAGAGAGATTTCACTATCTATCTTATTCTGCTTAGGGGACGGCCACGTTGTTGACCTCGAGAATCGATGGTACATCAGGTATCGGTGTCTTACTGTGGGATACTCAGGGACCCTGCTTCTATTCCTCCCTCAGGTCGATGGGCCAAATACGATCTGCTCAGCCTCCTTGCCTCACCCTCCCTTATTTTGTGCTCTAATACTTAACTCTCCGCGAGGCCCGTAAGCCGAACCTGAAGCTCTCGTTACCCTACAACCTTGATCGTGTAGGCTTCTTGTTTACGTGTGCTAAACGAAAAATGGACGACGATACATTGGTTGGTTCGTCTCGTTCACCGCAGACGAGTCCTCGTTCTACATCGACCCTCATGAGCCCGAAGACGCTGTTCAGCGGTAGTCCTGGGACCTGGCTGAGGCGACCGTTGACGAGCTTTGCGGATGTGGTTGTTGATTTGAAACACAGTGAAAACCTTCACGCGGGCAAGTCTTGTTCCCTTTTCATGACTGTTGTATGCATACTGACGAAAGGTTCCATTGTATGTTACAGCCATGGGCGAACCCCCTGGTACCCAGGAGCATGAACGTATGTTTTTATGGTTTCCACATCAGGATGGTCAATATGAATGGCATTTATAGCACCTGCTGTGGATGAAAAGCAGCAGATTGCTGGCGCAAAATTATTCTACCACCTTGAAAGGTGACCTTTTAGTTTTCACAGGCTAATCGCACTTTGTTGACCTGATTAACACGCAGCCGCATAGAAACACTTGACAAACAGGTATGCGTTGACCCATTGCGGCCGTCTCGAACGTTGCCCTAAGTCCCAATGTTAGCTTCGTGATTTCGAGAACTCATCTCGTGAATTAGGAGGATCAGTTGGGATTGTCTCCTCCGCATTCAGGTTACAAGACAGACTGGGCAAGATACTATTCCTGTTTCGTGAAAACGCTGCTTGTCTATATCCACGCAAAATTTCCCGGAAACCTCACGAACGGCTTGTCGACGTGAACCTGATCGACCGACGGCGGGACTGGCGCAACCATTCGACGGTACCAGCATCTCACGACGATCTAGAACTTGATATGCTTCCTGTGCAGCTTGAGCACTTCGCGAAGGACGTCAGCGCCTTCCTGAGCTGCCTCAATGAATTTGAGGAATTCAACGACGAAGCAATTAGTCAGTCGATGAGGTCATTTGAAGGGGATTTGAGGGTAGGTTCGGATTTCATGTTGCTTCCAAAGGAGTCTAACGAATCTGATGTTTGCCAGGTATTTCTCTTACTGTCTCCATGAATACAAGAGTGAGAGAGCTCTCGCGACTCGATTCCGTTGGATGTGATTTAGCTGATCGTGATGCCGCACTATCAGACCAGTTCCGCAGTTCCGCAGTCCAGCGTTATGTCCATGACTTGTCCATCGAGATAAGCGGTCATCTCGAAGATATCAACGGAGCGCTGACAATCTTCATCGAAATTGGCAAGAAGAATGCTCCGGCTGTTGTATGCTTCTTCATAACTCCATGCTGGCATTCCAACCATCTGGTACCATCAACAACACGCTGTGAAGAATTTGCTGAACGTTTCGACGTTGTCCATCGTCTTCGGCGCGGTGGATGCTTCACTGCTTCAGTGCTCGAGCAATATGACGGGAAGTACCCTCGCTCGCAGCGTGAACATGTTTTGGTTGGCATCGTTGGTGTTCAGCATTGCAGGAGGTGTAAATGGCCTCCTGGGTCTAACATGGAAGCAATCAATCTACCGTTCGCCGATGCATAGAGTCCCGTGGTGGTTGCTCGTTTGGATGAAAGGCTCACCACTCGTGTTTCTGGTCATCGCCATTGCGTGCTTTTCTGCTGGCGTTGTACTCTTTACGTATTCCTCTGGACAAGTAAGTTTCTCTCCCTTATTATTTCCTACTCGGTGACATCTCGTCCTTCAAAACCCAATCACCTCGGGGTTCATAGTTATCATGACGTTACGTTTGCCAGTTATTGTTGCAGTACACGCGTATCATCTGTTTAACAGTTAGTTGCATCGTCGGGCCTTATCTCCATTTCCGGCTGGTTTGTATTGGAGCGCTGGACGTATGTATATCAAAAGGAACAAAAGTGGCTTGAAGAGGTCATCTACGAAACCCTTGATGAATTGGCTGAGCTCGGCATCGTACGAGCCCACCGCGCGGCTCTGCGATGGTGCAGCCAACGTATCGCGGCGACACGTGTCTCTTTCAATCACTTTCTCGCTTGGATTTCCGAAGCACGGAAAACAAAACTCGGGACTCAATCCATCAATTTACGCGGACCTTCCATCGACGCGACCTCAACCGAAAACCCCAGTTCGTCAGGGTGTTATAAACCTGACACATCGAGTCTAGACGTCCGGGATCCAAAGCAACGCTTCCAGAACGCCGTCAGAGCGGTGATTAAACTCCAGAAGACCACCGGTAAACGAGCAAAGCCGGTACGACCCGGACTCCCGCGCAATAACTCATGGTGGCAACCTATGCCTGAGCCAGACACGACCGAGAGCCCTGTACCAGATCCAGGCGTCTTGGCACTTCGTGGAACGCGCGTGACGAAAGTGATTGATGAACTCAAGGCCTTGGAATTGTCGCAAGAGCTTTTCCCCCATCAAGCACTCGTGCGCCACATCCAATTTTCCCCGAATGGCAAATATTTAGCTACGTCTAGTTATGTCTGGGGTTTCGATGTTGGTTGAATATTGACTGATGCTGTGTGCTATCTAGTTGGGATCGAACTGCAATGGTCTTCCGTGTCGGAGTGAGTGTGCCTGTCGTTGTCTTGCGGCGTGTGTTGCTGACCGAGTTCGCCTTGTGAAGGAGGAACTCTTACCTCATCGCACACTTGTTCACGTTCGAGGCTTCGTCAGTCAGGTAGCTTGGTGAAACCCGTTCCTTGTCGTCTTCATATTCTTGCAAGACATACTCACAACTCCCCAGGTCGCCGAACGGCAAAGCTCTTCTGACGAGGTTCACGCGGGGGATCAAACTTTGGACAGAGGTATTGTGCATATGGATATCTGGAACGATCTGAAGGTAACGGTTGGCTCCAGGACGGCGTCTGTATACAGACGATGGACCGATCCAAGGCTGTCAGCTCGGTCGTTTGGCTACCTAACGGGTCGGGTACGACGCGTTGCATATCAACCACAATCTGTTCCTACTGATGCATCGCAACCAGGGTTCCTCTCAGTCGAAGGCAGTGATGTAGTGAAGTTGGTACGTAGATCATTCCTCCACTATGACGCTGAACCTATGCCATTATTTCTTCTCGACCACCAAGGATCTGCATGGAAGGGTATGAATCGGTCTTGGGACTGGCTACTTACTCATCACTGACTCCACGATTCTTCAAGGTCTTGGATACGTATCACATGGGCCAAATACGATTGATCAATGTTGCCGTGACGTCGGATTGTTCGCGCCTGATCGGTATTGGGCCTTCTATACCACCATCAGACAAACCACAGCCTACTCGTCACACGAAGGTTGAGAAACGGATCATCGGTGAGCATTTCGTTCATTGTTGCACTCGCGTTGCGTTGCCTTACAAGAATGCACAGTATACAACATGGTTACCAAACGAAAGGAGGGGTGAGTGATCTGCGTGGATGTCGTGTGTCTCATCTCAACTCATCCCGTTCTCTCAGTCAAACGCCGTTGTTTGATGATGTCCGCGACATTGTGGTAGCGAGGAAGAGTCACGTCATTCTGATCTCGTTCTCGCATGCGGCACCTCAATTATGGAAACTCGAGGTGGTGAGAGATCGATCAAGAACGGATGGAGAAACGCCAACCACAGCCCGCTTGAACCTGAAACACACCTTCGCTCTCAACGTCCCTACCTGGATCGTCGGATCGTGCCATTTTGGTGGCAGAGACGAACAATTCGTGTATTGTGTTGGGAAATGTGAATTCGTGTATTGTGTTGGGAAATGTGAGTGCTCTTTCATCGGATGTCCCCTCGGGTTTGAGACTGATTCCATGTCCCTTCGTCGTGCACAGCGGGAGATGTTCACATCTGGGATAGAGAGACTGCAGCGCTGTTGCGTTACGTCCGTCCTTTGAACATGTCCGAAGACATGACATGCATGAGTTGGAACAACGCTACGGATGAACCCATGATGTTTGCAACCGGAAGTCACGATGGGACCCTGCGTTTATGGTCCACTGCGCCTTACTACAAGATGTCTGAGGGCTCTACTGACGTGGATTCCGATGGTTAGGACTGTGTCTCTGTCGGACAATGTTTCGACGTTGTCTTGTATTCGTTTGGACTTTTTTCCGAGTCTTTCTTAGAGGATATCATAATCGATTGTGATAGTTTGTATACGACATGTTCTGGTTAATTAAGATGGCATTGTTGGTTGTTCACTAATCTGAGCTGACGGCGTGTGGAGCCCGGATGACGGATCACAGACAGTCTATTGCAATTTTGCGTTTGTCCTCCTTACCGTCTCCTCCGCACAAACTCACCTCAGACCACTCAATCAGACAACCTCTACTACCGGACAATGACATCCTCCGGATCATTATTGGGACTCCTGACAGGAACACACCCGCAGGAATGTCCCGTGCGAACCCCTTGGGCATTCCGCATCGTGATGCTGGATCTGTGGAAACCACTCACTTACGGGGTAAAGTCGGTATCCGCCAATTTCTACCAATGACGAATTGTCGCTCGCAATCAGTCCGGGTCAACGGGATATGGATATGTAGGTCTCAGTCATCCTGAACCGTCTGCATGGCGAGGTGCGCGGGCGCGGGTCTTGGGGTTGGAGTTTGAAGCTTGAAACTTGAAACTTGAAGTGCCCGTGGGTACGAGTCGCCCTGACATCTCAGCGCTCAGCTTCTGATCGACTCGTTGTCGCACTTGCGGATCGTCTATGTCTACGTGCCCATCAGATGGGCCTTGTCTGATGCTTGACGACATACTTGACATACGGAGCTAGCTAGTCTTTCGTTTCCAACCTACCCATCTCTCGGACTTCCGACAAACCGCCGGTCTGGAACTGTGTACAAGCTTATTCCTTTGATGGTGGGGGATGAACCTGATGACGAGTCCACGCATGCCTCAGGCTCGCGATCCTCACTCTCACCCTCAATCACAGTATCTCTCAGCTTATCTCAACCTCCTTTACAGCACACCGACGACACCGGACTCCAGGTCACATCGACTGACTCATCTACGATTCGATTCATTCACCAACTCTGACCCACTTGAAGGTACAGTAACGATACAACGTACTACATAGTACGTACTCATCAACCAAGTCTACAATGTCCCACGCTCGCACAACCGCCACACGATCACGATCAACTTCGTGATTGATGAGCCTGAGTATCTTGTCGTGATCACAATCCCATGGGATGGGAGAATGAGCCGCCGGTTCAGCGATCACATTGTACGTACGTACTAGTCCGTTCGACATGTTGACCGGAAGTGGTCACTGTGACCCAGGTTCGCCGCCGCCGCATCGTCAACTTTTTTTTTTTGCTGGCATCATATCCACGAGTGCCTCGCTCTTCTCACGGAATGGTAAACTTGAGTCAACATGGCACGGCGCCGACACCACCACAGGAACGCCTTCACCTCCATTCTGCAATATCAGTTTTGCAAGTTGACCAATCGAAGAAACCGATCCAACACGCAGAAGTCGCACACACGCGTACTACCAACAAGTAAGTCTGTACAGCTACCGGTGGCGTCAGGTTTACTTGATTCTGTCATTGATGACGATGATGATGATGATGATGATGGATGCATTCATCTGAGTCTCCACCGCCATCAGTCATCAACTGTAGCCGTACACTGCAGAATGAAAGGCACGTGGAAAGGCACCCACGATTAGTACGCTCGGACCCGGGCGCCCAACCCCATATATGCATTCCAGTTCCCTCGACCAAGGGGGAGGGGGTCACGGTGGTACGCCTGAATAGAACAAGGAACAAGGAACAAGGATCAGGAATAGACTGGAAGTTGCATCGATCGCGACCCCTCTCATCGTTATCGACATCGTCATCACGTCCACCCACCATCACGTTCAATAACTATAAGCAAGACGAGATGCTGATGCGATGCGATGCGATGCGACTGTCTAGGAGGACTTTCAACGGATGTCGTCCATGTCACTAACGATACATTCATGTGCATGAATGCTGAACGGTCACAACCAAGTCACCACTGGCACGTCCGCATTGTGCTGCGTTGTCTCATTCATCTCATCGTGTCTATCGCGTTTGCGTTCGTGTTCACATCGGAATGAGTGGATGCAGTAGGCGGCCTTGGAGTGTTGGCGTTTTGGAGTGTTGGAGATTGAAGAACTTGAACCCTGGTGAGAACACATACATGTCCGTGGCCGCTATGACTATGGTTATGCGAGTCTCCGCGTGCGTGTGTGTCTTTTACCTATAGGGAAGGGGCCTTTGTGCGTTGGCAAGCCTGTGATACTTGCACGCTCGTCGGAGGCCATTCTCATACATAGTTCATGCTCACATGCCTAGTTCATACCCACATGCTCACATGCACAGTTCAAGCTCACATGCCCGATAAGATTGCCAAGATAGAGGGATATTCCCTCCTCCTTCAGCCAGATTCAGCGCATACAGGTCATATACTGCCAAAGACGTCAACCCTCCCGCACATTGATTGAAACATCGGGACCAACAAACGTTCGTGGGGACTTGGGGGTTGGGAGGTGGGTACACTTCAAGTTGACTCAACAGGGTATCCATAGCCTTGGCGTACCGCATGCCTGATTTGAAGAGGTTCGGGTATCACCCTTCTTTGTGTTGATGTCCGATGTCCGTAATGGGGGGGAGGGGCAACGTCCTGTCACGTTGTGCTGCCGACAGGACACGAGGAATCATGGGACAGGGGCTGAGCATGGACAGCTATCTGTTGGGAAGACGTCGAGGTAGACGCATGGTGTGGAAGAAATGAACAGCTCGTCTTTTCACCTCGATTGTTATTGTGATGAATGAGAGATCATCGCGTGAATGATGATGCTGGTGATTGCGTTCAGATAAATGAATGAAATGAAATGAGCGAGATATCTATGCGTGAGTGAGCAGACCCCGTAGGAAAAACGGTCATACTGGCGAGCGGAAGCGGGTTCCTATCCTAGTCGAGTTATAACGACTATCGAAGAGGTGGTAACGAGAGGGGAAGGGCCCCGCGTGCATAGGATAGACATAGATGTGATCACATCAGTTACTAGAGTACGGGCGACCGTCGACATCAGTTGTTGACCCCTAAGCGATATCTATGTGACGCAAGAGGGTTGGTCACCTGAACGATAAGAGAAGCGTTCGTGCGCACACGAGACGTTGGGAAGAGGACACGGCGTGACAAGCAGTCATCCGGTCAAACTCTGTGTTTAATGAGCGGGCAGTGGTAATTTTTTTGTTCCACCCACCCCTCCCTCCCCCTGTTGTCAGGCACGGGGACTATCAGACATACCGCTCGGACAACAAACGTGATCCCGTTGATGGTACCCACAATGTACGAGCGCTAGACAGCCCGAGTGACGTGGCATCAAACGACCATTGACATCAGCAACGGAGTTTTCCTTGAAAAGTGTCGATTATCATCCTTTCATGAATTCGAACGGCGGCTTCCTTGGGGGTGTCTTCCCCCCCGGGCTGGAAGGACTGCGTTTCGTATGATTACCTGATTGTGAGCGGGACCTAGGTTGAGCGGTCACGGTTGACGGCATGAGCCGAGCCAATTTGTCCTCGGAGGGTCTAAATGATGTCGGATATGGGAGAGAGGGGGTTCCTTTTGCTCCGGCTTCTGATAGAGGAAGGGAACTCCCTCCGCGGGGGTACATACCATACGAAACGACATGGTGCAAGTCCGTATTATACATCTGCAGTCCGAGGGGCATATGCATATCGATGATGAACGTGAGGAGAAGTGCGAACTGGGGATAGCAACGGAAAGGACAAGTATATTGCGAAGGGCATGAGAGGCGAGACTGTTCATGTGTCAGGCTTCTGGACGAGTTAAGAGCGGACCGGGATCCCATCACGTCGACTCATTGTTCTGTCCAGGGTGTTTTATTTTCAAATGGGGTCGACGCGACCCCGCACCGTTGTCGATGGGATACGGATCTGGATAGGAATGCGGCCGTAGTTTGGAGCTTGGCGACCGAGATGAGAGAGAGACGATGATTGGACGATGAGAAAGTAGGTGTGTTGTCAGGCACGTTCACCTGGGAAGAAACACGAAGAGAGAGCGGACGGGTTTTCCGAGAAAGAAGAAGGGACGGAGGTTTCCACTATCGACCAATTATGAAAGCTGAGAGGCTGTATGACAAGGAGACTGCAAATTTAGAGAGACAAAATGAAGGACATCGGAATCTGATTGATGGCACAGGGTCGATGTGATAGGGTAGGCGATCAAGATGATACCCTACTCGCAATTATAGCATACTGGGTACGAGCACACATCGCACAGGGCTAGGGCAACCCCAGTTCGCGATCTGTAGAAAACAGCGATAGAACGGGGCGTGGTCTGGTTCTGATACGGATCGCATCTACAGCAGATAGCGTTCACGCGGTACAGCTGTAATCGCCAATGATGGGGATCACTGCTCTGGAGGCGATGGGTCGCTGACTCGCTGAATTGGCATTAGTCGGCGATTAAAAATGTCATCATGGCGGGCGCAGTGAGAACAAGCCGGCTGTGCCGTGGCGGCCTGAGAACGGAAAGTTGGGTCTCCGATTGCGGGAAATGGATTCCGGTAAGAATAGAATTTGAGTCATATGTAATAAAAATTTATTGGGTAATTCATAACGAAAATAATAATAATAATAATAATAATAATGGAGGGTTCTATGCACCGTTTCTGATCTGGTCACTTCCTGGGGAGTTGTTCGCTACGGATCGTGGTGTGAGTTCGCACCTAAAAAGAAAAAAAAGAAAACGAAAACGAGGTCGGTGTCAGTGTGGGTCGGGTGACACCTTGAACGACGACCACTCGGACGCTGCAGGACGGGTGCATGGTCTCCCACTCGTCGGATCAGCAGACCGCTGAACCGTACAGCGAATCGATTCAGAAAAGCAAAGTTAGTTCCTGGCAAGTGTTTAAAAACCAATTTGCACGCCTCGTTGTTCCTTTCCAACCTCGCATTTCCTTAGGGAAGACCGCCACAGTTCACAGCAATCAGAAGCACGCTATACCTATCCCTCACCGCGTGAACCACCCGCGCCTGCATCTGATCATCGCCTTCCTGATAACGGTCAGTCCAGCCCCCCCTCGCCGGTCTCCCACATTCCTTAACACTTGCCTTTTCGAATCCCAGACACCAGATCTCTCCAAATAGCCCTTACTCCAATTTTACGACTTCCTGATCCCTTTGATCAGCGCGGTGTTCGTTCTTTGTTTGCTTCGATGTCGCGCTCTCTTTTGATCTGTTGATCCATTATCAGTTCTCGACGTCTTTTGCCATTGATAAGTCTGGCCTCTCCCTCAACAACCCCTCACTTTCTCTCCCTCTCCTCCCTCTCCCCTCTCCTCAGGCGTCCGCTCGCCCCAACTTGTTCACAATGCCCCATCGTGTCGAATCAATGCCAATGCCTTCATCTCATCACCGCCGCGACTATGACTACTCCTACGATCCCTCTTATCGTAGGCCTAGTCCTCCACCTATAGCGACCCTCGCCCATTCACCCTCTCTTTCTGTTTCTTCTTTGGATCGCTCGTCCGTTTCCTCCCCGGCACCTCGCCGGTCACCTACAGACCGCTCGATTGACTCCCACTCGGCCTATTCGGACGCCTACTATTCCCAAGAGCAGCTGTCCCGCCAGTCACGACCATACCCTCACGACCCCGTCCGGGACTCTGGACGCTCGTCTCACAGCTACTCATACAGCACCCGCCCACACCCTGAACACAGATACTCTCATGAATCACATCCATACCATGTGTCTCCTGCCTATAACAGCCCCCCGCTGTCTCACACCAGCGTTGGCACCCGCGACAGCGGTTCGCTTTCATACCCTCTTCCGGGGCAAAACCACTACACCATCGGTTATACGGATGATGCGGCCACCAAGCTGAGCGATAGGGTTCGCCGGAGATGTTTCAATTGCTGTACAACTGACACCTCCACGTGGAGGCGATCAAATCTCAGCCCCGGAAAAGTGCTTTGCAACAAATGCGGCCTTTTCGAGCGCACTCATGGTCGCTCGAGACCTGATCAATTTCCTCACCGTAGGGGTCCACTGGCGACGACCATGACCCGGCCCAGGACTCCACCGCAGTCAACACAGCTACCCCCCATTTCTAGTCATGTTGCTCCACTTGCGCCATACCACTACAGTCACCCTTCGATTGCGCCTCTCACATCCATTCCGGACTCACGAAAGCCGCAACACCCCAATCAACTGCCAGAGATCCAATCTTGGATTGATGGACCTGCGGCTGCGCGTACTGCATCATACCCCTCGTCATCGGACCGAGGTCACGACCCTATTTTGCCGCTTCGGCAGAGGTCACCTCCACGTCCCCAACACCACGTGGATATGCGCCCAAGTAGTGTTCACGGCGCGGTGGCATGACATGGCATCCTACATGTTGATAGTATCATGAAGTCGTTCCTCGATAAAAAAACAAAGGCTGTGCTTCCATTCTTTTCTTTTCTCGCACCCCGTTTTTGTGTTCTTGCTGCACACACACACTCTCCTGGGCTAGATCACTCCTACGCTCGGGCCTCGGCCGTCTCAGTTTGTCATTTGCACGCTCGCGTAATTATTCCATTTTGTGGTGATATCGATATCCTCTCTCGCTCCTCCAGTTCTCTTTTTCTGTTCTCGTACGCCATGCGAGACGTCTGTACCCTTAGTAGTACGTAGCTTCTTGGAATTCTTTTTTGTGCTGTACTTGTATACATCGCTTTTTCACCGGACCCCCTCTCACCCTCTCCCTCAACGTTCCAACGTTCCAACGTTACGACCGCATATACGTATATTTATTATTTAGAAACTTTAACCTTTTTCCTTGTTTTCCTTGTTTCTTGATCAAATCGCTATCATGATCAATGGCAATGATTGGTAATGTCAACACTACCGAATCACATGGTTGGATGGTGCGGTTCTGCTTGTCGTTGTCCCTGGCGCTTCCTCGGTCGCAAGTCGTAGCCTCCCACTGGGGCTCATCAAAGAGAGAAACGAGAAAAGAGAGACGAGAGACGAGGTGTTGTACATTGCATTGTACGTGCGTGCGTTCTCTTGGTCCGATTATATACCGTCCGACGACGAAAAATGCAGACTAGCAGCTGGAAAACAGTACGGAGGTAGTTTTGATCTCGGACGATCGGGTGCACTGATCGATGGTTGGGTCGTACTTTCAAATCCAGGGGCGGTATGTAGTAGTGATTCGGACGAGTCAGTCACATCCATTCAAAGTGTTCGTTCGTTCGTTCATTTTCCTCCTGGCGCCCGCCGCGAAGGGGAGAGACAGAGGAAGAGGGAAAGGGAGAAAGAGAAAGAGAAAGAGAAAGAGATGCAAGATGCAAGATGCGACCCCAGATACTCGGGCATCTCGAGTCCAAGGTCCCGTGAACGTACGCATGGTCTGGACACTGGACACTGGACACTGGACATGTGTCATTGTCAATGGGGCTATCCGTTTCAAGAACTTGCTTGCACTGCGGGGGTTTTGGGTTTTTCTTCTCTTTTGCATGTGATTTTGTTTTTTTTTTTTTTGGGGGGGGGGGGGGATGGGTGACTTACGCTAGCATGGATGTGCCAATCGTGGTTGTAGGTGTTGTGTTCCTTGTCCTTTTCCTTGTCCTTGTTTTCGTGATTCAGAAACAACTCAGCGTTCCCAGTGTAACCCAACCCAGCGCAATACAAGCATCGGATATCGATCCATCAACGATCCGGAGGCAGCGTAATCACCGATACCGAGCCGTCATCATCATATCATCATCGTATCATTCATTCATTCATTCACTTAGAATCCGTGATCCACTCGACGTGACAGCTCTCTGCTACAGAGGTTTTGGTTTGCTTTTCCGGAGGGAGGGGGGGAGTGGGGGTGGGTTCCTTCTCCTTCTCCTTGTGATCCTTGCGATCCTTGTGATTGTGAACTTGTGGATCATTTGCAAAAACGAAAACGTGGGCTGATTTGCAAACACGAGATGATTGTTAACCTATCCACCGGGTATCTCCATTGACACGAGGTGTGTGGGTGCATGCAGGTGGTTGGTGGTTGGTGGATGGATGGATGGATGGAATTCGGGGTTGTGGTATGGGCATAGGTATGGATATGGATATGGATATGGATATGGACGGAATGAGGTTTGGGGATATGACTCTGCGTCGCCCAGTGTCAATACGGTGGCAGTCACGAAACACCATCTGTTTCTTGTGCGACGTGGCTATTGAATGGAAGAAGGTGGGGTGACAGATAGTTGACGGCTGGCACCACACGGTGAACAGGATGTCTGAACACGTTCATGACACCCCTTCCGTCACTGGAGGTCCAAGGCCCTCGTAATTGGGGTCTGGGATTGGCTTACGCCAGATGGACCGGGAAACCGTGTCGCCGAGTATGTATAGCTTCGCTCTGGGGTTGATTCCGCGCTGACTGACATGGAAGGTTCCTGGCCGCTATCAAAAACGTCCATCCATGCCATCAATACAATCATGCCATCATGAAATCATGACCGAGGATAGCGCGTAGATATGTATATATTCTGTACAAGGGCACATCATAACCCAGGCTATAGGGCACGCATGAGCTTGAACCGCCGACAATCGCCTCGCCCGGGACCCAGATCTGCAAAGGAAGAAAATGAAATTCTTTGCGCCAATCAAACAACAAGCATGGACTCTACGATCCACTCGAGGGCATCATAGTCTCCCGAATACCACGGTAAAGACGACAGGAAGGTCTCATATGACCTTTTCCAGAGAGGACGACCCCATCTTTTCTTTTTCAACAACCTCCGTACTAATACCTCCTTCGCGCTTGGCGTTATTATTGGGAGAGAGGACGCTGGAACGTGGATCTTTGTATGAGCCGGAACGTCCGGGATCCCGTGGTGTGTTTTTGCCAGGTCACCGGTGTGCTGGAGCAATCGCGGAAATCCTCACCATCTTCGGATCTGGAGCTTCGAATTCCATCGAAATTTCTTTTTCGCGGTTCCGTACCAAAGTAAGACCGGAAAGACCACGGGGGTGTTGTAGTAAAAAGAAGAAAGTCAGATAAAGCTAGGCAGATTCGTGACCGATATGTACATTGTATACGAGGTGTGGCTGCCCGGATCTGGGACAAATATTGACCTGCCAGTGATCCGTGTTCGAGTTTGGGGGGTCCGTTGTTATGCTTCAACGTCAGCGGCACTCTCCGATGGCGTGACACTTCCGTCGTCCTCCGGTTGCGATCACACCCTCTGGCAAGTCGGTGAATGCAGACTTGGACTATGTAGTCACGCAAGCGAACCTGACCCATGTAACAAGACCAGCTAATGAAGGTGGGTGTATTGTGATTACTGGTACTTCTCTCGGAGGAAACGCGGCCGACTGATCAAGTTTCTGGAAGGCTGTCCGTGTCCTTGAGGAAGTGGAACTGCCCTGACCGTCACTTCTGCAAGTGGCACAACACAACACACGGGGAGCCATGTCAAGCAAGGTCAAGTGCACCACAGCCCTTCACCCGCTCCCCGCTCTACATCCGAACTTGATAATCAAACGCGTGGCCATTGGTTGATACGCTGTTTTACCTCGCGCTTCCGCTCCAGAGGGGGGTATATATATTTCATTGCTGAGTTGATCTCGTGTTCAGCTCCTTGCGTCCATAACTGCTCCACTAACATGAACAATGTCTGCGGATGCTGATCGGAATGTCATCCCTGTCAGGTCCAAGAGTGCTCCGGTGAGAAAGAAATGTCATCCATTTGCATGTTTCACCAACAATATAAAACTGTGCAGGGTGCACGGTTCGACAGCGCGGGACAGACTCGGGACAGATGATCACGGCGATTGCCATACTACTCGAAGGCGTCACTCTGAACTCATTTCGAGTCAATGACTGGTTCAAAGGGACGCCGCTGCCCTTCCAGCCGTCAAGCACGGTAACCGGTATCCGTTCTCAAGGATCCCTTTCATCGTACTTTCAAACACGGAATAAGCATGTGCTTCTGCATCGAACGCTAGCAACCATTCTGGCATAGGGAGATCAAACTCTGCCCCTTTGTCATCGATCTTTGCGTTATGCCATTTATCCCGGGTCGTTTCACCCATGACTTGCGTCTTGCGCACACGTTCGTACCTGTGCACCGCGCATCACACAGCTTGGGTGAGCCAACGAATGGAAGGGCGTATCATGGTTAGCCCGCACCGGATTGTTTCCCATGCTCTGACAGCAACAGGGACTTTGTCTTTTCCAGCGATACTTAGTCCCACTGCTAGGGTGACACCATCTTCTATCGCTTGTGATGCACCCTGAGTGCTCGTCCTCGAAAATGAACGATCGTGACAACATTACCGTCCAGAGTTGGAAAAAAGACTCACGGAAGGAAAGGGTGAGCAGCATCGCCAATCAATAATACATGCCCTGCTTTGCTAACCCATGTTGGGAGTGGGTCGTGAATGATTAACTTCCAGTCCACACAGGAGGGCGCCTTCGAAATCACCGCAGCGCAACGTGGGTCCCATCCCTTCACAATTTCCAAGACGTCTTCAATTCGTCCAGGTGAGGACAGGGTGCCCTCCACATACTCATTATCCCTAGACACCACACCGTCAGCACCATGAACATCGCATGCGTTCCCAAGGACCCACTTGTGCGTAATAACCCACGAGATGGACTCCCCTCCGCAAGCTGAGGCAGCAAGCATGTGGACATCCATCCCTGTGTTCCGTTTAAGTAAATAAAAAAGAGCGACCGATCTCACAACGTGTTTAATCACCAATCCACCCATAGAGCACGTCCCCGTCTTTACACAAGAATGTTGTCAGAGGATCAGTGTCGACGCCTTGTTCTTTGGCATCGAACCATGCACGGTAGATCCCGTACCCTGACGGGCGCGGTTGATCGTCGTACCCCTATTCAAAGCATAGTTGGTTTGACTTGGGAACGACGTGACAGAACTGACCAGAACGTATTTCCGTGCATCGCTCTTCACCCCGTCTGCGGCGACGACGAGGTCAGCCTCTAATTTTTCCCCGGATGGAAGAATAACGCCAGCTCGGTGCATCTCTTCATTCTCCCAATAGCCGACCACTTTCTGTCCCATCCGGATATCAACGCCCAGCGATATCGCGTGCCGGAAGAGGACGTCGTGGATGCGTGCACGATGGCCGGGGTAAGTATGTCCGCCGTACAGGGGCGAAATGAGCGGTTGCACTTGGATGAGACCGCCCATGTAATTGTGCAATCTTAGCTCTGGCGCGTGTGCGCATATCGCCCACAATCTATGACGTTTGCATAAGTGCACTGTGGTGGGGTAATTGTGGCGAGAAGGACTTGCTCGTCATGGAGACCCCATCGCTCAAGGATCCGTCCGACGTTAGGCCCGAGACTAATGATCTAGATGGTTTCCCGACGGATAACACACGCGCGGCGTCAATCACGATGGCATTCAACGAGGGGCAGACGAGCACGTACGTCACCTGTGCAATGCATGATGATTGCGTTGATGGGGCCGAGGGTAAGTGTATGTAACTAGGCGACGATCATATCAGGTGTAACGGACGGTGACTCACCGAGTGTCTTCAGTTCCTCGACTTTTTCTAACACGACGACGTCAAGCCCCTTGCGCTTACATGCAATCGCGCACCCCAGTCCGGCGTAGCCGGCGCCAACGATAATGACCCTTACTGCCTTGTCCGACTCGGACATCGATGATCGTCGCGGCGCTGCAAAAAAAAAACAACAAAAGAACACAGATCAGCTTGAAAACCCGTCACGATGCACGATATTATGTATCGCATTCAAATCCAAGCGCAGCTTTATTACTTATGTATCCGCCCCTTAATCTTTTTTTCTCTTTTTTCTTTTTCGTGCGATGAACGGACAAGAGGGGTACCCATAAACAGGGAGGAAACGACCCGATGGCCAAATGTCTGAAACATTCAACTGCTCGATTACACCTCTTTCATGTCATCCATTTTATTTTATTATCACAGTAAGCGAACGTTATTTTCAGTGCCGTTCAACGGGGCTGTGGGGCAAAACCTACTAATAGGCTAAATTATGGATTATGAATGATGTATGTATGTATGTATCTACAGTATGTGCGCATGTAGTAGCGGCGATTTACTCCCCCCCTCCCCCCCCCACATCAATCATGATCATGCCAAAAGGTCAGTTGGAACTTGTAGTACCTGATCCCGCGATCCTCGAGACTGCGGCAGGAAGATACATACTTTGGCAGTTTGTATTTCCCTTTACAACGGAGATAGCATTTTTCACAAGGCCATCATGTCTTGACTGACAGAAAGTACGTCTTCATTCCGGGCCGAAAGGTCACCGTGATCTGACACTCGGTGGGATGCAAGCGCGGCGTTTTCTTTTTTGTGCAAGCCTTGAGAACGAACTGTCTTTAAGACACAGACCGATAGCATGATCTCTCGCGATACCGTATCGTTCTACATAACTACATACGTATATCTGTACCTTCAGGAAAGCGTGGGTAACTTGTAACCGTCCTGCGTCATGTTCCTCGCAACGTCCTCATAAACAGAATAAGCATGAGATTCCGCATCAAAGGCGAACAACCATTCGGGGCGTGGCATGTCCAAGTGTTCTCCACGCTCGTCAGGTTTGACTCGATGCCACTTATCACGGGTCGATTCACCCATGAGCTGGGCATCTCTCACCCGTTGATACCTGACGTCATGGTGGTTAAATGTTATTGTTATCGTTATCCGAGTTACATCCGGTGATGAGGGAGGATATTACCTGATGTGCTCCCAAGACCTGACAGCCAGGGGAACGGATGATCCCTTGCCTGCGAACTGCAGGACAACGGCTAATGTCACGCCATCTTCGATAGCTTGCGAGGCACCTTGGACGCTCGTACTAAGCCCCGGGGGGTGAGTTCTTGTCAGGGAAAACGACGATGACTGGATAAAACGAACGAACGCACGGCAAGAATGGGTGGGCGGCATCGCCGAGGAGGATCACTCGGCCGCGTTTGCTGACCCATGTTGGAAGAGGGTCGTGGACGATGAGCTTCCAGTCGATGCAAGCCGGTGCTTTGGAGAGTATAGCAGCACAGCGCGGGTCCCAGCCCTCAACGATCTTCAGGACGTCTTCCATCTTGCCTGGGAACGACCATTGATCCGAGAGCGGGGCATCGTCCCTGGGGCGAAGCGGAACGAACCATGGTCAGCAATGGAGTCTTCATTCGTAAGGACTGCGAGGGCCATACTTGTGGGTGATCACCCACGAAATGGTTTTTCCATTTCGACTGGAAGAAGTGAGCATGTGAACGTCTTGGCCGATCCAGCCATAAAGCACGTCGCCAGTACACAGATACTGTGTCAGAGGATCCTTGTCGACCCCCTGCTCTGCAGCATCAAACCAAGCCCTGTATACCGCATAACCAGATGTTCTGGGCGTATCATTGTAACCCAGAACGTATTGGCGTGCCTTGCTCCTCACGCCGTCCGCGGCTACAACCAAATCAGCCTCGTATACCTCTCCACCGGTAGTATTCACGCCGCTAACTCCACGCTCCTCGTCCTCCCAATAGGACGCGACTTCTTCCCCGAGCATGATCTGGGCGCCCAGGGACTCTGCATAATGATACAACACCTCGTGAATCTCTGCTCTATGACCATTGTAACTGTACGCGCCGAACAATGGCTGTTCGAAAGCTTGATAACGAATAAGTTCTCCAAGGTAATTGTGCAGGCTCAGCCCAGCGTGATGCCCGCAAATGGGCCAGAGCCTAGGTGATCGTTTCAGCGACGATCCCACACAGGGGGAACAAGAATAACTAAACGCACTGATCATGCAACCCCCATCTTGCAAGGACGCGACCCGCATTAGGTCCCAGACTCAGAATCTGTCATATCATAACAATGAACACCACTGAAAGACGGACTCGAATGAACTACACTGACGTCTCCTGAGGGGGTATGTCACGGTGACGTTAGACTCACCTAGGCGATCTCGTAGAGTGGTGGTGAGAGACCGTGACGTACCTTGGACCTTCAGTTCCTTCACCTTCTCTAGGATGGTCACCTGGTGTCCTTTCCTGATGCACTCGATCGCGCATGACAGTCCTCCGTAGCCAGCACCTATGATGAGGATCTTGACACCCGAACTACCAGGAGGCGCGACGCGTTCGAATTCTGGATGCATTGGTATCTGTCAGTGGTATCTACGAGAGCCTGAGAGGGGTAATTGTTCGTAGGAGGAGACGCGACGCGAGTCACGGCCTTACCACTGCTGGGCAGATTCAGATGGGAGAAATAGTCGCCATCCTTGGATTCTCGGTGAGAGATCATAATCCGTGTGACGAAAGTCGTGGATCGGGAAAACCCCCGGAGACGAACGTGGGGGACAAGGCCGCTCATCGTGAGGTGTCAATAGATAATGTGATCAACCCAAGGCGAGGATCGTGAGGAGTACTGGGTACTTCAGATAGACACTTCCGCAGTGTCATAGACGACTCTCGTCAATCCGTGGACGATCAGAGTCTAGGTTGCATGAAAGTGTGGTTTGTAGCCACAGTGCATCAATGGATTTGAGTTCAACTTGAGCTGGTTTGAACGTCACACGAGATGGTCATCCGACCGCAGCCTTGTACAAATACACACTGTACACTCCGTACTCCAAGTGTCATGGATATGTATAAATTTATCCGCGAACGACTTGATAAAAGCCCCTGAGAGTTGGACGCTATCAAGGCAACTTGGGCAACCGATATCCGTTTTCCAGGATATCCTTCGCTGCGCTCTCATACTCCTGATAAGCATACGCCTCAGCGTCGAACGCGAACAACCACTCAGGTCTTGGCATGTCCAACTTCTCCCCTCTATCTTCCGGTTTCGATTGATGCCACTTATTGCGCACCTCTTCTCCAACAAGCTGAGCTTGCCTGACTCGTTGATATCTAACTCATCACCAGACCTGGTCAGTCTCCTCGCCAGTGAGAAAGATTTGTGAGCAAGGTACTCCACCTTATCTTTTCCCATACTCTTACAGCGAGGGGAATGTTCTCTTTGCCTGCTACTTGCAGCAAGGCAGCGATGGTCGCACCGTCCTCCATCGCTTGGGAGCCTCCCTGTTGACTCGTGGGAAGGAATGGATGAGCAGCATCTCCAATGAGCATAATCCGTGCGGTCTTGCTAATCCATGTCGGAAGGGGATCATGAATAATAAGTTTCCAATCTATAAAAGAAGGGGCCTTGGATAAAATGGCGGCACATCGAGGGTCCCATCCGTCAACCACTTTGAGAACGTCTTCCATTTTCCCGGGGAAAGACCATGAATCAGAAAGTTCAAAGTCATCCTTTCGGGTGATGACCCAGGATATTTCTTTCCCCCCTCGAGTAGAAGAAGCCAAGAAATGGACGTCTCGACCTGAGAAGTCTCATATGGGCGTTGATTCGTCATAATAAAACGTTTTCTCCTCACCTATCCATCCGTAAAAAGAGTCGCCATTTTTACATAGGTAGTCCGTCAGTGGGTCCTTGTCCACGCCTTGAGGCTCAGCATCGAACCATGCGCGATAGACAGCGTACCCGGAAGACCGCGGCTGGTCTCTATATCCCTATTGATCAAGTGATGTGTGGATTACGCCACAGGAATATGAAGTGGAGATAAACTCACGAGGATATAATGTCTAGCCTGACTCTTGACACCATCAGCGGCGATTATTAGGTCGGCGGTAAACTTTTCTCCTTTGACAATAATGCCGGCTTTCCCCCCTTCTGCATCTTCAAAGTACCCCTCGACACCGTGGTTGAAGTGCATTTCAACGCCAATAGACACCGCATAGTCGTATATAACTTGGTGAATCTCCGCACGATGTCCGTCGTAGCCGTAAGCACCCCACAGAGGCAAGGGAAGTGGCTGTTCTCGGACGACCTCGCCCAGATAATTGTGCAATATGAGTGAATGAACGTGACGACAGATGGGCCAGATTCTAGAAGTGATGATAATGCGGTTGAGAGAAGTGGCTGCCACATCACATTAATTAATACCTATCGTGAAGGCCCCAACGCTGAATGATTCGACCAGCGTTCGGCATAAGACTGATGACCTGATTTAATAGTTCGCATCAGCCTCGCAGCAAACTAATTATCAAAGAAAGAAAGTACATCTCCTTCAGTGGAGTATTAGTAACGAGATCAATTCACAATAACACCCACTCACCTAAGACTTTGAACTCGGGGATCTTCTCGAAGATCCTGACTCTATGGCCTTTTCGCTTGAGCTCGATAGCGCAAGCAAGGCCACCATAACCACATCCGACGACTATAACGTCTATGCCGGTACTATTGGGAGGAGCCACGACTCCAAGATTTCGAAGCTTTGGGTCCGATTCTCGATCCATTGAAGTGACTGTGAAGTGAACACGGTATCATAGAACGCGATCTCCAATATAAAGAAAGGAACAACATCCGTTCCATTCCTTCACATATGACCAAGTAGAATGGTTTATCCAGTGAGAATACCGGAAGCAGCGTGACCTTTAGAGATAATGAAGAGCACGGTGGTACGTCCAGGTGGTAATGCTCACAGTTAAATATAGACTGATAGATGTGCGCTACCAAAGCTCGTTCATAGTGATACTGTACGTGGATGGAGTTATGCGGTATTTTCTTCCATCGGTGTAAGACTTCTCAGCCCGAGCTGTCCGACGTCGGTGGATTTCATGACTGTCGAGCAACTATCACCTCCGGCATGACCGACAATCAGAGGGTACAACACAATAAACATATGTTTCAGTGTCAGTCTGTAGTTCGAGGTCGATGACAAAGTAGCCGGTGTCACGTTGCTGTTCCGGTTAACACATGACTGTTTCACTTGACCGGACGTATAACCGTCGTGACCCAGAGTCGGTCAGCAGTTTCAACGTCGACAACTATCCACCACTAAATCTGCGACGGCGACGCATTAATTATGTCTAGTGGAAAGGCGAAAGTTCTCTCAAAGCACGACAATGATGTGGTCATTGTCGCAGCAGTCCGCTCTGCTCTCACCAAGGTGCTGTACCAGTTTCACTCTGCCGTGCATGCCAACCGCTAACGAACACCACACCCGTAGGGAAAGAAGGGTGGCTTCAAGGACACGCGGCCTGAAGAAATTTTGTCTGGTGTTCTCCGCGCAGCATACACCAGAGCACGTGTTAACCCTGCCCTCATCGAGGACATTGCTGTGGGCAATGTACTTCCTCCTGGCGGTGGTGCCAACGCTGCACGCATGGCAGCCCTTCACGCTGGCATTCCTCACACTACCTCAATCAATACGCTCAACCGGCAATGTTCATCTGGTCTTGCGGCCGTAAACCAAATTGCCAATGCAATAGCAGTGGGCCAGATTGACATTGGAATCGGTGCTGGTGTAGAGTCTATGACTTTCGGCTGGGGAGGCGCATCCCTCCCTGACGGGTTGTCAGATGCTGTCCTTACCAACCAGGAAGCACAAGACTGTCTGATCCCAATGGGTATCACCTCTGAAAACGTCGCCTCCGAATTCGGCATTTCTCGGGAAGCTCAGGACAAGTTTTCTGCCGAGTCCTTCCAGAAGGCTGCAGCGGCACAGAAAGCTGGCAAATTCAAAGACGAGATCGTTCCTCTCAAAGTCAAGGTGATCGACCCCAAGACTGAGAAGGTCACCGAGATTATCGTGGATGCAGACGATGGCATCCGTGATGGTGTCACAGCTGAAAGTCTTTCCAAACTTAAACCTTCTTTCAAGAAGGATGGCTCGACTCATGCTGGAAATGCCTCTCAGATCTCCGATGGTGCTGCAGCTGTGGTTCTCGCTCGCCGTTCGGTTGCTAAACGGCTCGGCCTACCTATCGTAGGCAAGTTCGTTGCTGCTGTGGCAGTTGGTGTCCCACCTCGGATCATGGGTGTGGGTCCAGCATACGCCATACCCAAGGTCCTGGAGAAGACTGGCCTTTCTAAAGACGATGTGGACTTTTACGAGATCAATGAAGCTTTCGCCTCCCAAGCTATTTACAGCATCGACAAGGTTGGCATCCCATACAGCAAGGTGAACGTGCACGGTGGCGCCATCGCTATTGGTCACCCCCTTGGCTGCAGTACGTCTTCCTCGTCGCTTTTGTCACGAGACATGTGGGCTCATTCACCTTGTCGCAATGCAGCTGGAGCGCGGCAAATCGCGACTGGTTTGAACATCGCCAAGCAGAAGAATGAGAGAATCTTTGTCACGAGCATGTGCATCGGTTCAGGGATGGGAATGGCTGCTGTCGTCGTTAGTGAGCATTAATTATGGGCGCTGTTCGATACACCTTTTGCATTTCTATTGTTCAATGGCCCAGCTTTGTATCCATAAGTACCTTCTCTAAACATGGGACTTTTCGTCTCAACGTGGACCCCACATTGTGAACTTCCATCAACGCAAGATAGGATAAGCAACATGTATTGAATCCAGTATCACGAAGCCGTTCGCTGGAATGTATATTTCTTTCTAACGGGTCGCATCCGACCTCTAAACACGTCGGTGCGATCTTGGGAGAAAGAGATTGCTCTCCCTGAACGTGTTAGGTTCAAGATTCTCCAGTAGAAACAAAGGTCGAAGGAGAAACCCAAATATCAACCCGCCAGGTGTAACTTTCGATGAAGAAAAAGCGTTCAGCTCGAGCGTCGGGCACCTAAATACAGTCCAGATTCACGCGCACGGACCACCAAACCAGCGAAAATATAAAGCGTTTGACGGGCGACTCGACACGTTCTTTACAGTCAACCTCGATCTGAAGCTGGCGATGGCGAATTCAACATCGATAGCACTTCAGTCTGGCTCATTTGACCAGCATCGAGAAGATAGATTTCAGGAACTGGGCGTGCCGTTTGTCTTTTCGTATTCTACTGATTGAGCGGCTAATCAGTTCTTGATACAATAATATGATCCACCTTCTAGATCGTTTGTGCCCTTCGTGTATGAATCATCATCCTCGCCTGTACGGTGAGTTGCAGCGAGTGAGGCTGTGTTGGCAAATGATTAGCATCATATGTATCGTCAATGCACCGGTGCACCTGTGAACGTTCGGACTCGGCTTGCCACGGAAGAACATCTTCAGCCTGAGTTCATTCCTTAGAAGGCGAGATTGAGTTGATCTCTGGCAGTTTCCGCTGTTCCATGATCGGCCAACAATCCACATAAGACATAGTCGGCGATCGCCAAACTTTTTTATCACGGGTGAGTCCACCCGCTTCGCCATTCAATTCATGACGTTCCCTGAGCAAACAGTCGGTTTAGGTGAGTCGTTACCTCCTCGATCATCAATCTGTCGTTGAAATATGTTTTTTTGTCAAGGGCTGCCATGACGCGACTGCGTGTTCTGATGTTGCCATGCCCCCTCGAGTCGTGCGTGCTCAGGGTGATGCTACTGTGCGTAACTCCACATTGGCACATGAGAAATTGATTTCATCAGCCAAACTGTCATCCTCGGACCCTCCGTCTCAAGTACATTTACTGGACGCCAAGGTACTCGAATTAATGGTACCGATTAATTCCGAGGTCCGGTCTTTCTCGGAGACCTGAAAAGAAGTTCTTCTTTGCAATTTCCCTCTGCTGTACGGAACGGAGGGTATTCGGCGTACTCCGTACCGTGGTCAAACGGCGTTTGAAAACGTCATCCAACGACAAAGAAATCCGCAATATGCGTTTCATGGTTTTTTCGGAAATGTGGTCTCATCACGCCGTTTGAAACGTTCGCACCCGCCGCAACGCTCGCATTCAACTTCCTTTCTTCAATATGACACAATCGGACGTCTATGTACTGTCCTGTTATCGGCGTTTCGCCTGTACTGCGGTGCCCTTCCCCCTCACACATCACATCTTCCCCTTCTCAAATGGATCCGCGCTTCATCGATTCAAGTACTGCGGAAGGATGATCCACCTGTCTATCTCTATCGCATCTCGGGATTTCTATATGCTATTCGGTTATTACATGCCATGAAATGCACTATAGCTACCCACAGGGAGGAGAGGGTGAAAAAAATCCGTTGTCATGTTACCCGATCGGCGTGCTCGTCTTTCCCTTGTTCACTCATTGATCGTTGCAATCCAGAGGTCGATCTTCCCTCATCCCACGCAACGCAAGGAACACGACAACACGTTTCTTTTTTTCCTTTCTTTCTTTTTTTCGTTTTTCTTTCAGGACAATCTATCACCCTAGGGGCCTTGCGCACATCGCCACGCTGTTCTAACTTTCCATTTTCAATCGTCGATTGGAGCGTGGGATATCATAATGTGTGGCCAAGGGGGTGTTGGTTACCCAGGTTCACCTCCCTGAGAACCGTCTCGATGGTACCTCGCATGCAAAATGAGGTTTCCTCCGCTCTACTTGTGGAAATTGACAAGGGAACGTGTGGGGCAGGTACGATCATGCTCGGCGTTATCCAGTGAGCACGGGGGGGGACATAGAGGTACGCCCCGCCCAGGCCCCAACTTCATGCTATATCCTATATCACAGACCGATATTTTTGTATTGGCCCGCGTGAACGCCCGCGCGCAGTCCAGCCTACAAGTCGCTATAATGAGGATTACATCCGTTGGTCGGAAACGGATTGGTGGATTAGGACGAGGGAGTCTTCCCAAGCGCTAGAAACGAACTGGCATGTATAAATGAATGAGAAGAGATAGAGAGGGAGGAAGGGAGGATAGCCAGCTGGTGTGTGCTCGTTTGCTGTCTGCTCGTTTTGCGTGTTGCTTGGCGTGCCCTTGTCGCTATAGAGAATGCGCGATGGTGGACGACCTACGCTATCAACCCTTTCGCGGAATCTATCTCACCTATCAGCTGGTCACCACGACCCTGATAAGGTATCCCCTCTGGTTCCTATTCTCCTTACCAAGGGCTTGGCGTCCCAGACCGTCCTGGTCTCTCAAACGCTGTTTGCAAGTCAAGCTCCTTCAACACGCTTCATACGTCAGTAGCAGGTGAGTCGCCAAAAGCCGATATCGAACACGGTTTATGATCTGAGGATCATCTATCAACGGTCTAGAGTTGGACCTGACCCATTTCCCAACCACGAAGCCATCCAAAGTGGGCCTGGGGTGAAAGGGGTATGGATAGCGCCCGTTCCAGAGTGGCTTCATGGCGAGATCCTCGAGTGGGCCGCTATCCAAGACGTCGTACCCGTTCGTGTGCCAGGATACTGGATTGACAGCGAGGGATCAGATATCCCCATCGGTGCGCCCTTGCAGGATGGCGAAAAAATTCTCTATCGTATGCATTGCGGAGGCTTCGTCGCGCTCTCTGCCCATCCGACAGATCCTTCCACTTCGATATCGACAGCCCTCATGCAGGCTTGTCCCCAGTTCAAACGAACGTTCCAGATCGAGTATCGACTCTCTACTGCTGCGCCGTACCCCGCAAAGAGCTCTTTCCCCGCAGCTCTGTTCGACGTATTAGCAGGATACAAGCATCTTGTCGATGATCTCGGGTTCAGCCCCGCCGATATCATCATCGAGGGAGACTCAGCTGGAGGCAATCTCGCGCTCGCGCTCGTCCGTTATCTCATCGAATCTCGGGATCTAACACGCATCTCCCTTCCATCGCCGCCGGCGGGCTTAATTTTGCTGTCGCCATGGGTAGACCTGAGCGTGACCCATGAAACTCCAGAATCGTCGATGGCATCCTTCGTGTCATCAGATACGCTCGGACGGGGTCTACACGGCCGTAGGGCATATCCCAAACTAGCCTTCCTAGGTAAAATGGGCAACGATGCTGCGGACACGAATCGCTATATCTCCCCAGCTTCGCTTTTATGCAGCGAGGCTCGATTTTCAAAATTTCCGAGGACGTTCATCAATGCGGGTGGTGCTGAGATCCTCGTGGATCAGATAAGGACGCTAAGAAAGCGGATGACAGCGGATATGGGTGAGGGGTATGGCGTTGGTCAAGTGACTTATTACGAAGTACCGGATGGCGTTCATGTATACCCTGCGTTTGAGTTCCATGAACCGGAACGTAGCGAGACTTACCGGGTGATTGCAGAATGGGTTTCTTCGGGATGAAGTGGCTCATTTAGTTGTTCGGCATGCTTTGTTGGGGGTTCGATTGTTTGTCGTATGGAAACTTTACTTACGCAGACGCGCCACGAAATATAGCAATCGGTATCACTATGACAGACCGGCGTAGGGGGAATGAAGTTGACCGCTCTGATTCTATTTTGCCGCATCGACGGATGGTGACAAGTACCGAGGAGGTGTGTAGACCCGTTCGTGGATCATCCATCCATGCATCATCGATCATGATGCATGATGATCCTATCCGCAACTCGGGAGAAGACCAAGGAACTAGCGCATCCATTTCAAGCGTGCAATGGAACATGAATGCTTCAACTCGGTCGATGCGCTTAAAGAACGCACTGTTTCGACCGATGAAGACCCTCTTTATGGGGATGAGAACCTGTCCAGTTGGCTGATTCTCAAGTTAATAGACCTGCTTGTCTAACTTCACCTTCATTTGGTGGGTATATGAATAACGTGATGGAAGAGGACGACGGACTTGAACACTGTGACACGCACCGGTCCGTAGAGTTTGCCATGCAGCTGAGGGTCAGGACCGTAGGGTTGTGAACGATCGCTTGAAGACAGCGAGGCGAAGCGTCTTCGTAATAACGCCGGACGATATACCCGGTTCGATTCGCTGTGCACCACCGCAGGCAAGGGCAAACAGCAACACCGCAACAGCGTTTAATACCGCTCCACCCGCTAGAGTCGGATAAGTTTCAGTGATATCAAACGTTAATTTGCTGACACGTCTTTTTTTTGGAAGAGGCTGCGGAAAAGTTGTAGTCAGCAGGAACTCTAATTCGACACACAGCATGATGTGCGGCGATGCACGCTGAAACTGCATGTCCGCTAGGTATGGTCTACAGCAGACATACCGAAATGAGGATCTCCAGGTAATACCGCTCAGGGGCCTTGGCAACATGCGACGAACGTCACGTCTACCCACACAATAGCGAGTTACATTGTATCTCTATGGCGGCGTTAGAGAAACTTGGAAGTTTCATCTTGTACAGGGTCGCCAATGAATTGGAACCAGGTAGGAAGGTTGGGTTAAGATGAACACTGTATCGAAACTTTGTGATCGAAACTTTGTTGTAGGCGACGAGTCGTCAACTGCCGTGAAAACCCAAGCGAAGCAAAGTGCGTGATCCGGGTCGAAAGACGAAGAGAAGCCGGGTTTTTATTTTATTTTATTCTTCTTCGGACGTTAGCGCGTTTGACACATCATCTGGGGAATACGGCGATAGAGTAACACGCCAGAACAACAGAGGAAACGATTACCTGGGATCTTTACTTTTTTTTCGAATCAAAATCGGAGATTGCGGTATCAGGACATCGAGGCGTTAGCGGTCTGTAACTTTTGCTTCGTCTAACCTTTATATTTGATAGGCTTTTGCGGAGACACGGTTACCAACAGTAGATAATAATAATCGTGTCCATCAAGAGCTTCGCCGACAAAGTCTCGTCTTGCCTTGAAAGCGTGGTACATACACTCTTGAGAGGGGACCGAAAGTAAGACGACTGGGGAAGTAGAGCAGATTGCCGGTTCGATGTGGTGAGGCGTCAAAGTTCAGGATCTGGGTAAGAATAACGCAACATCCGAGGAAGGCTAATTTGGAGACGAAAAGTGGCGAGGATGGATACACGTGGGTACACTGGGCATGTCAGAAAACTTTACACAGGTCGGATATTATCGCAGCGCCTTCTGGAGGTGCCTAGTGGGTTACTAAATAAAAGACTGAATGGACGGCAACTGGCGCAAGTACGAGTCGGATATAGCAATGATGTACCATGGCGAAATGTGATCAAAGATGGATCAGAGATTGATCATAGATGTGTTCACCGCATGGTGTACGCACGTACAGATATGATGCTGAGCGACGTGTCATGTGCTGAAAGGGTTGGGTAAATAGACGAAACGGAGGTGGACCACAAGGCAGGGGCAGGGATGGAAGCGATGAAGATGGCAGCATGAGATCAACGTGAGCGCTCGGACAAACTGCATCAGACTGTCCGTATATCAAGTAAAACAGGTGCCCTGAGGTGTCCTGGGGTGTCCAGGTGTCCAGGTGTCCAGGTGTCCAGGTGTCATGATCCGGGATGTAAACGGAGCACCGCACCGCCTACCCGACCATCGCGGTCGTACGGATATGAATACGACATGATTTCAGTGTAAAAAATTTAGTTCAAACACGCAGTTGGACCTGGCGTAGACAGCTGAAAGGGGAGGGGGGCACGGTTGACGACCGGTGCGACCACGAACCACACGTCAACCGCAGACTAGCAACCTCACAGATGGACAGGTATTCTTCCCGGAGATACACGGACTCATCATCTTACATCCGAAGATCAAACGATCCAAAAGTCAAACCCACTCTTACAAACCCTTACGGATCTTGGTGCCTGTTCTACCTACCGTTCACAATCTAAACCGTATACACCAGGAACTCTCTCCCCCCTCCTCCGCGCCAGGTAAACTTTTCTTCGATCCTGAATGTGGATCATAATTGTCAATATCAGCTCGATCGTTGCTCAACGTCACCCCTCGTTTCACCAGAGCCACCGGCTGCCTTCTCAAATCCGAACGGCTCAGTCAAGCTCTGACACCACCCGGGTTTTATAGCTCTGTCCCGAGAACTTGACCCACTTTGGCTCAATTTATTTATCTGGATAGCCACATCCCCCGTCTATCTCTCGGAAACAACTTAAATTACTCCCTGCCTTACGGGTTTGTGTTCTCCACTCCGCCTTTTTTATATATCTCCACTCCTCCACCAGTTGTGCTAACTCCCCCTTTCTGTCTTCATGGACCGGGACAGGCATCTGCCCCTCCCTGGGCGCAAACATCCTCGAAATACACCTCCCATCATGTCCTCCGCGCATGACACACAGACACGTCCCATCGCACCATCTGTATCCACTTACCAACCCTCTCTCCCCTCCATACGACAGCTCCACCCCTATTTACCGCCTTCTGGGGCCACACAAGCTCACATTCCCGCTCAAGAATCCACCCCATATACTTATGCACCTTCAGGTGCTTATGCCGGCCCTTCGGGATCGACAGATCCTCATCCTACTCAGTCAATGCCTTCTCAAAGTGGCATGTATTCCCGCAGCGAAGGCCTCGATTCAGAGCCAGAGGGCGAAGTGGAACAGCCTGGGCCTGTCAAAAAGAAACGCCGACGTCAAGCCTTGAGTTGTAATGGTACGTCTTTCGAACGTCACTCTTCTCGCTGATCCCGCTCCTGACGTGGATTCGCCCCCGGACTCTTTTCGACGATCGCGCACGCACTCGCTCACTGCCTTGTGTCGTTTCACCCTCTGTCATCTGCTCTTACAGAATGTAAACGGAGGAAAATCAAATGTGACAGGTTTGTGGCTTGTGTAGCCCATCCTCTCGCGCGGGGATGCTGACGAAAAAAAAAATTCAGGGCGCAACCGTGTGGTCCTTGCACACGACGCGGTGAACAGTCAAAATGCCAGTGGCGCACACTGGAGCCTGTGGACAAATACGTTACCCGTGCAGAGTACGACGAACTAAAGTCCCGCAGTAGGGCTGAATATGACGCACTCAAAGCGAGGTTAGATCACCTAGAAACCATGGTCTCGCGCATTTTCTCCGCCCCAGGTGCTGTCAACGTGCCTTTGTATTCCATGTCACCCGATATGTCAGGTGCCCCACCGCCCTCTGAAAACATTTCATACCACGCCAGTCATTCGTCAACGGGACAAGTACTCTATCCATCCACAGTGCCGGCATCGTCCTCTTATCAAGCTGAGCATGTACCTAAGCCTCCTCAATACCCTTCAAACTCCCCTCACATGGTTACATCAGGGGCTATACAAGCATCCACGTCCACACAACCCCCTCCAGCCAGCAGTGGACAAAGCCACATCAGACGCCCGTCCGAGACAAAGTCACCAACGACATTGAGACAATCCCCACTCTCCCTCGCGTCCATCACTTCTCCGTACAACACTGAAGGCCAGTCAAAAAACTACCACGCGCAGACGTTCAATTCACCGGGCGGGCGTCTGCGCCCAACTCTCGGAGGTTGGAAAGGCCCGGCGGTGCTGTATTGCGGCACTCGACAACGACGATGGAACACGCACACGCGTCGGCGACAAGCGTATCGGACGTTGCTATGGAAGGATCTTCAGTTCCTCCCATGGCGCTCCATTTACCCGGACCTTCGTCTCGGGGGAGATACGGAGATTCGGGTCTAGCACACCCGGGACTTAGTCGGGATACAAGAGATAGCAGGGATGGAAGGCAAGGTCCTTCCACAGATCGCTAACGGCTAACAAGTTTTGCCAAGTTGTTCAAGCAGGGACGCAATGCGATCCTATACAGGGCTCAGTTTCCGACTGGTCAATTCTTCCCGAGTCACACTCCACAACACGCGCATCGCATGCCTAGAAATAATAGCTTTGCTCTTCCAATTCACTTTGCACGGACATGATTCTTTTACCTTTCTCTGTTTCTTTCATACCCACTCTCACTTCGCGTTCTGAGCCATTCGCGACGTGTCTTCTTGTAACGACGTTGTACGGCATCTAGCATTCCACCTCCATTACCAAGAGATCCAGTAAATAAATTACCCATCGTCCTAGTGGTCCATTCTAGCTTGATACGATTATTCCCATACCAATTTGCCACGATCATCGACAGTAGCATGCATACCACCACTTGGACGCTTGCCCCCACCTTGTTGTGACTGTTCAATGATCCGCAGCCTCTCTAATTCACGCTTGTGTTTTGCAAGTCCGTCTAATCTAGCCGCTTCCGCATCTGCCTTGGCAACTTTTGCAAGCTCCCTCTTCTTTGCATTCTGCCTCTGCTTCTTCGTCATCGTCTGAGACGAGGAAGTAACAGGCTGCGCCGGTGCTGATACAGACGTCGATGTCGTCCGTGAGGTTTCTAGAAGTGTGTCGTGTGAGCACATGGAAAGAAGAGATGGATGTGAGGAAATATGAGATTTGATACTTACTCTGACGGTTTCTACCCATGACGACACCCCATCCCCCTTCATCTTCTTCGTCGGCATCATTCAAGTGCCCGCTGTCCTCGATGACATCTCCGTAATCCTCCCAGGAGAATCCTGGAACGGGTGTCTCATCGGCCCGAGGCTGAACACGCATCACTCTCGCGAGCGTTGGAACATCGGAGACTTCAAGCATACTAATAAAAGTAAAAAATAAAAAAAAATCATGTCAGCAAAGACCACGCCTCGTCCGCATCACGTTCATTCAAGATCGGGATCGGGTACAAGTAAAAGCGAAAATGAAAAAAAAGAAATATAAAATAGATGAACCTCGGAAAGCATCCGATTTTTTTTTTTGAAAAAAAATAGGCACGATGACATATGTGTATCATCATAAATCACAAACCATAAATCATAAATCATA